>RBZT01000208.1:0-10788 GCA_003693705.1 Polymyxa betae
CTGTCCAATCAGTTGCCGAAAAGGAGGTATCAGCTGCTACAAACCCGCAATCGGAATTTTCAGAAAAGAAGGCAGAGCTTGGTGACGATGGCAATAATGCAATTACAGACGATGGTAAAGCCCAGAATAGTCAGTTAGCGGAAAAGGTCCGCGATAACATGTTCTGTCTGCGGGGAGCAAGGACATAATACAAAAACTTGCAAGAAATGATGGGAGACCTAGGATTTTAATGGCGGCATCCATCATATTCAATTATTCAATACACATGTAGTTATAAGAATACGAGTATTATTGTGGTCGTAGATCTAAGAGGTATGCGACCGCCTATATAGGAGGTCGCGCCGTTTCCAATATCCGGATCTACATCGGGATAATGATCAGTGCTGATTTCGGGCTCGGTCTGTTCCGTGACGGACTCCGCCGGGACCTGGTCCATATTGACAGTCAGATCGGACGGATCCAGCTGTTGCAGAGACGGACACCGGCTTAGGACGTTCCCGGACATGAAACACGGATCTGATTACGTCAGTGGTCTGATGTTGAGTATTATGTTTCACAATGAACTTAGTGACTCGGTTCTCGATGTGGATTGATCTCTGATTGAGTCACGTTACACTAATCATGACTCCGTATGCCTCACGATAGGTCCGTCTTTCTCGCCTCTTCCATAAGATCAATCCTCCACTCTGCAGAGGGCATTGCATCGAATCTTTCAAACCCTAACAGCGACACATTTGCAAGATGTAACAAATTGAGTAACAGTATTTTTGACGTAGCACGAACAGTTGGGTATCGGACCAACTGAAGGAGATTGATAGAGACACATTTGGGATGATATTTGTAAAGGGAGAGATTACCCCCATATCAATAAACCAGAAGTTCCGCCATATAGAACGATTTATCAGTTTTTGATGCGTATTGCCGTATTCTCTCATACGATCCGGCAATATATCACGGATTGAACAGGTGAGTTTGAGACATCCGACATCTGGTCTGCAATGGCTTCGTCCAGTTCTTTTATCAGAATGCCAAATAGTTTACGGACTTATCATCCTAATCACTTATCATATGATTCATATCTGTTGAGAATATTTTTACTTTTAAGGTATAAAAGAAGAAATTGTAAACCTTGCGATTATCAGGCTCAGCATCTGTTTGTGAAGATGTTCAACACGTATCTGAATTTGATAAAGACAACGGCTTGATGCAGTGCGTTTGTAGAAGAGCTCGTTCAGGTGAGCTTTATGGAATCGGATTCAAGCAGAAGCCCTCTCATGATATCAGACAAATGAAAGATCCGCTTCTGGTTACTGATATGAGGTGGTGATTCGATCTGATCTCGACATCATCGCGAAGATGTTTTAGAGTATACTCAGATACTCGAACCTTAAAACCCTAATCAGATATTCGTATATACCGGCCTGAGGCTTCCAGACGGATAACATCAGGGCAGAATCGATATCGATGCTCTTCACAGAAATACTGAAAGATGGGAAGGAGAGGAATAGAGCGAGCGATAGAGCTCGAGCACATTTCAAGTTCAGGTTCTGTTTGATGCCTGGTTAGCTCGGATGCTGCCATAACGGGATTCTGGGGAGCTTATTGAGCGCTCCATTCATCTTTGGTAAACCGACAGGAATCATGATCGAATCAGCAGCCTGAAATTGCGGGAATATTTTATCACATAGTTGGCGAGCCAGGAAGAATTTCGTGTCTGAAGCGATGTTAGAGCACGTAGTAGTACTTAATGATTTAAATATTTGACATACACCCCATCATCGCATAATCTTTGTTGATGAATTTACCGGAAAAAATTTCGACAAAATCGTGTTGTACCGTGATCTTTTAACGATGAAAAAAGTACCACGACTGAGTAATGCAGAAGTAATGAACAAATCCAGATATCCATCATTTAATGCCTGGAGACCGCTTAAGAATAAAAACGCATCGAACCAAATTTGGTCTCGATCTCATCTAAGACCTCGATAAGGCCAGAAGCATTTGTTCCTGTTTGCTTTCGTATCTGATACACGATGGTTGATTCCCTCTTGAAACATGATTCCTCTGGCAATACTCCAAGGTTGATACGGATTGTGAAAAACTCGAACGGCAATGGTATTGGTGGACGACATCATTACAGAAAGATAGAGCGTACATGTATTAACCAGTTTTACGCACAGTTTTCAATCGAAACTTTATTTGGGGGGATATTTAACTAAGACCTGGCGCCTATCGATTGTAGGCTACGAAATGTTATTGTTTCCTGCTTGCCAGACGCAATTCAAGATCGCCGAAAGTATAGCACTACAATTTGCATTAAAAGGAAGCGTTGTATATCAGCTACTGCTGTAACTAAACTTAGTCTCCCATCCGAAATTGCTTACAGGCAAACAGGCAAAGAGCTCACAGTATTTGAGCGATTGGATGTGTGTGTGTGTGAGAGAGAGAGAGAGAGAGAGAGCTGGGCTTCTCACTTAATACAGCCAACATTCTTGGAATTATTAGCGCATCTTCATATATTTGAGACTGAATTGCAAGATGACGTACAATCCATCAAAAGCTTCCTACTAATTTAGCATGAGCGATACTGACGAAAGCAGAGAAGGAAAATGATCGGAAACATTAATAAAATTGTACTGTCCGATGTTAGGGAAACAGATCGAATACATAGCGAACAGGAGGGCGAGCACGACGCCCAGATCGGGTAGAGGATCCAACGGGACTCGAGCAGGCGGTTGATGGGGTTGATATCAGCATGGGCACAATGTCGTCCAGAATGCTCCTCTTCAGCCTTCCGATGATGCTGAAACCTCGCCACCGACGATATGATTTTGTAGAGAATCGCGAGTAGATGATCTCCATTATAGGTCTTCGATGTCTGAAATGTGACGTCTGCATAGTCCAGAAATCGGTTAAAACCTTGTTAAATCTACAATCGAATTTGGTAGAAAACGTACTCCAATAACCAATGTGTTAACCCCTTCAATTAATAATAAATTAGAAATGGCTGAGTGCCAGAAAGTTAGACGTCGCAATTTTTTGTGTTCTGATCCGAATACAGTGCGTAGAAAGAGGTTGTCTGCGTGACGGAGTGTTGTGCCGATTATTACCTTCATCGTTGTTCTATCGTCATGAACAGGCTCGCTGTTATCGTCTATACCACGGTCATGATGGCCGCAGCCACCAATTACGACGTCGACTTGAAGATCTACCAATCTCTGAACCTCATCTCGGACTACATCGACGACCCGGCCGTACTGCCCCGCCTGGCCCTGGTGTGTCGGTGGGCGCGTGAGACCGTCCACGACCGCCTGCGTGTCACGCAGATATTTAACCCAACCTATGAGACAGATGTGTTCACTCGTCTACTTAAAACCATCCTGTTGGAATCTCGCACTCGTCCGAGCCTGATCAGTCTGCTAACGTTACATCTGACTGTCCCGGGAAACGTTATGTATCTATCAGATCGACTGTACCGAGCTTGTGGCGCCGATTTTCAAATCGTTCTGGATTGCGTGCGGCTTTTTCTCACGGAATGTCGCTGTTCAACGCTGTCCGAGCTTCTTGTGGCCCGTTTAAGCCGTACAGATCGCCTGCTTCGGACTTTATGTCAGCCACTGCTGGAGGTTGCAGCCCCATATTACACCCCAATCGACACCGATGTCCTACCCTCTCGCCTACGGCATATCCTACGGACTAACTCACAGTCCGGACACTGGGTCCGCCGTCGTACTGGTCCCGCACGACGAGGGCCGCCGCATCCTCACGGACCTGATATGGCTGCATTGTCATGCCCTGATCCGCGAGCAGCCCGCTCTGGTGTCCGTACTGGCCCGCTGCGGAGTCCGCTTCAATCTGATGCATTTCCGGCTGTTGCAGGCCGCCGAAGCCGAACAGGTCGCTCCGTATCTGCTCTATCATATGAATGCGTTCCGTGGCATGTTCGCCGACGCCGTACGCCGGGACCAGTACGACGTCGTGGTCGTGCTGTTACGCGAGCCTGCGCTATTGCGTGCGATTTGGATTGACATACGGATGTGCCCGAATCGCCTGTTTCTGTTCGCGGCAAGATTACTGTCCGTAGAGCGTGGTCTCAGGGAATTACAAGACCTGTTGGAACGTGTGCCGGGAATGCGTGGCGCTATCCGTATATATGGGTGTTTGGATCGTCAAGAGCTGTTGCGATGTCTCGATAAGTATCATGAACTGCATTCCATAAGGCAAGCATTGAGCAGCAACTGATCGGAAACCCTAACCCTAGGTAGATACAATAATAAATCTCGTTTTTATTCTAAATTATGCAAACGAACTTGCTAGTTGCGCGTGCAACTCTCTATACTTCGAGGGGACCACGTCTATTAGATTGTGAGCAGAGAGAGCTTGATGGTGAGGAGTTGGGCTGGTCTATTGGTCGGCAGCACAGAGCGTGTTTCTGACTGTGCTGTACGTGATCCGGACACCACTGTCTCTGCATGCAGCTTGATTTCCAATGGGGAATCCCCATCGCTATAGTGCTCCTTCAGCGCTGATCATTTAAGAGAGTCCGAAAACGTTACTTGTGGGCTGAGTCCGACACCGATTGTAAGCGGCTGTGATTCCGCTGGTGATAAGCCCGAACCGCTGATCAAAAGATACATTGCTCGAAAGAAGAATAAAACTGCGACTCCGTGGTCATACATAGACCTGTAGGACAACGTTGTCGTACAACTACTGTACCTGTAGCGGGTATCATACTCACTGCTGTATTGTAAGCTGCCCGAAAAGTCTAATGATCTCCTAAAAAAAGAATTCCGGTACGGGGAATTGAACCCCGGTCTCCTACGTGAGAGGCAGGTATACTAAACCACTGTACTATACCGGACTTTTACTTTTCTTTGCTACGGGATAGACATGAAGGTGGGTTTCATGAACATCTGTAGGATGTGAGTCAGCATTATCAATATCTGGAGATTGGTCGACCTGCTCTCATACTCACACCATTGTAACTTGATCATACTAATAATATGAGGCTATTAAACACCATCTCATGATACCTCACGAATTTGCACGAATGTGGGATACTGTTATCCTTATCGACTTCCCAGATTGAGGCTGCCAACTCTGTCTCTTGATCTGGGTTAGGGTTTTTAGCTTACACAGTGTAGAATCTACAACTGTCGGGAGACAGTCCGGCACTATCCTAACGGGGCAGCCGGGGCTACCTCTCTGGAAATCGAACATGTCACATGTGGGAGCTTTTATGCGCGGATGAATTATTTTATGCGCAAACTGGGAATCGACTCTATCTCAGCATACGGCGATGGACTGATTTTCTGAAACTTACCCAAAGCCGGGTTTTTCGAATTGAAGTGACTTCATCAGCCGCACTTGAGTATATCATGGACCAGCTCGACCATGAGTACTTTGTTTACAAGATTTTTATACTCTGGGTTCACATTCGTTTTGAGTCGCTGCGCGATTGTCAGGAGATACACAAGTGAGGAAATGAGAGCATATTGCTGAGTGGATCTATACAGGCTGGAGGACCTATATAACTCGGGGCTTGGTGACAAGTCTAGTAAGAGACCATTCAATCCACTCAAGGATTCAGAAAACGAGCATTTGTGAAGGATAACGTCCAGGGTTTTGAGGCGGAATTCATTGATCTTTTTCACCAGATAATCTCAGAACAATATCCAAAGATTGAAGGGCGGGCACTACTGACTTCTTTACACAAAACACGCTATCAATATAACTTGATCATCAGAGTGGAATTCATATTGGATGAACTGATTCGTACAGCAAGTCGACGTCTCATCACAGGGTTCTTCACCACATTGGATCGCAGCAACTTTGGCTAGGGACGTTACTTGAGAAATATTGGTGCAGATCGGCAGCAGGCTTTTGCATTGATTGAAATTTGAGCGGAATGCTGATAAAAAACCTCTTGGGAAATCTACGATAACGGGAATGAATATGAGGCGGTGACAAAATCCAGAGTACAGCAACATCTTAGGGATATATTTGCGATGAAGGCCCAGAGCGTACGGCTCTGGGATTCTCATTATCGCCGGCTTCATACTGCTCTATCATCAACCACCCGCCGCCTGAATAAGACGTGCTCGATTGTGCAGAGAAACAGTTATCATCTTGTATTGAACCAAATCGAACTATACGACGTAGATCGAATTATACGACGTAGCATGATAAATGCGGTGGCGTGGCATCCGGGATTCGCGATTCGTTTTGATTGACGCATGAGTGATTGCTGGAATGAGGACATCTCAAGTAGACCGTGGACCCAGTCCGAAATCTTTACAATATGTTGTGATGCCATCAATTACAATGATTGTAGGATTGTAATCAAATTGACCGCATCTATAGCGGCACTCTCGGGCAGACAGAGAAACACCAGATCAGCCTCGTTCAAGAGACACTCCACCTAATCAGTTATGTTACTCTCATGCATTTTCATTAGTTAGGTATGAAGAAACATAATGTTTGCGTACTCAATGAATGAATCATGCATAGAACCAAAGTCAAAATTGTCTCCCACATTGTGTAGACTTGCGAACTCATTGGTTGCGTGAGTCAACATTATCAACTGTGTCCGGATGGTGTAGTTGGTTATCACACCTGTCTAACACACAGGAGGTCTCCAGTTCGAGTCTGGGTCGGGACATTTTTTGACAACTATTTCCACTGAATGTTGCAATTGCGTCCTGAAGACCTGAACTACAGTATCTCTGTAACGGCAAACCTTTCCCTCAGTCGACAGACGGCGCAATCCTCTAGCTGTCGATTAATGCTGACACCACCGCCTCTTTTTATCTACCTTAATTGGCGACCGTGGTTGGAGCTGTAAACAAGACGTGTTAAACTCAATATTGATATCAAGTGATGATTGCAGAATAGATTGTTTTTTTGGGAAAACTTTTCTTCATCTTCTTGGTTTGGGGTTGTCTACGGGCGCAGCCCGCTCACATCCTGGCTGGCTCGCTCACCTGGAAGAGGGTGTCGACGTGTCGTGCAGAAACTGCGAAAACAACTGGTTTTTGAAGAGGCTGCGCAACTCAACGAAGTGCGAAGTTTCTAGATTCGATATCCTGTCTCGATTTCTGAGATGGCGCCTGTGACCGCCACCGATAATGGAACCCAGGAAGAAGGGATTCAATCAAAGAAGCGACGTATGGATACCCCTGGGATCGAACAGCCATCTTCAACGCAGACGACGCAGACGAATCGTGATGAGGTCGTCGACCAACCTGCACAGATAATGCTGCTTTCGGATTGCGAATGTCGCGTCCTTTCAAAACAAGCACAAATGAGGTTAGTTCAGCGCCTGCATAAATCCTATCCGGATGTATCTCTCGGAGCCAATCCGCTCTACTACTGGCTGTCCGGTATACGTGAATATGAGCGTTTCCTGATGTTAGCGGTCGCCATCGGCCAGAACTACGCGCCCATGTTCTATCGATCGGAATCCATAGAAAGAATATGGCGGATGCATCTGATTGATACGCGGTGCTATCAAAAGACGATCCATACAATGGCGGAGGATGATTGGGAATACGAATTTGTTCTACATCATGATCCTGATCTTGATGAGCCTCGACGTAGCTTACGATATCGTTTTCTGTTTGAAAATTTGAAGACAGATGCATGTCAGCATCTATCCGAATGGTGGCCGAAGCCCTCGGACACGATCATGACCACGTATCCGTACTCCGGATCTGTAAATATCGATCACGATCAGCTCATAAAGATCGTGGTTAAAGACGAGGCTGATTGGGTGATCAGTCTGGAAGTTCCTATCAGCGGTACTCTGGAGACTATCATGCAAGAGTATAGACACTACACTGGTAATGAGCAAGACGATATTGACTTGAAATGTGATCGCTGTCCGTTAGAAGATAATAAGTCATTAAGCGAACTCGGACTCCAGGATGGGGACGTCATACTATCAATTTGTTAGTCCATCTTCAATTATAACCATCATCTTCTAATCACATAAATGGGTGAATTAGTTATCGGCTCTGAAACTGGAAGTAAGAGTCCCCTGATAGATATTGAGGCGATGCCTCAGTACTACCTGCCTTGCGCGATGGTTACCGCGCCGCCCGTTGACAAAATCAACAAACTTGTATATCCAATCCAATCCAATCCAATCCTTCTAATCACATAAAACAATCTGCGATCTTGACTTCGTTAGCATTGCCATCTCCGTACTGGACCATTCTGTTGGTGTGTGTTTGGATCACCACATATATTTCGTTACGAATCGACTGTCTACAGTTGTTCTTAAATATGCTATCAGATCTGGGATATCTCACTTCTGTAAAGTGATTTTTTTCGAAATTTTGTTTGAAATTAAGTCCTTCAATGCCAAAATTCTTCAGTTCAACTCATGAACCGTCCTAATAGACATATTCCAGCTGTAAACCACTGAGCCGAACATTCTGGTCCAGCATGATAGTTGGCAATGATTGATATGGGCGGCTTTTTTGCCCTTTCAGTTATGGACAAAATTGAAGTTCTAAAAATGGATGGAAATAGACCACGCTGAAATCTTTCGACTCTGAATCTGCCTGAGTCACTGCATTTTTTGGGATTGAATGCGAGAACTGTTCTATGGATGAGATATGATGAGTGCTTTCACAGACTGAGCATCAATCAGATGACAAACTTGATTGCATCCTACTGATCGCGTCCTTTTAATTCTGCGTCTATTTCAAAACTTGTTTCAGAGACACTGCGTCGATAAGTTCGGTAATCAACACAAGAAAAATTCGCATATTCTATCTGAAAGAAAAACACATGGATATTCCGAAAACTTGAGGGGGATTCTGGTTCCATAAATCTCAATTCCTGTGTAATTATTCCAGTTCATCCAGCAGCGTGCTCGCATTAACTCCCTCTAAAGCATGTAGCCCTATCTCATATTACAAAACATTCAGCATTTGATCTCCAGACAAAACATCAAACAAATACGGCATTGTCGGATCAGATGGGAGTTTCGGCACAGGATATTAATGTATAAAACCCTTGCAGGGCCGGAACGTTTTATAAAACAGACTATATCCGCCTTTTTGCGGACCTGTGTCGAGAAAAGGTTTAGTTGGTTCGTTATTCAGCTCGGAAACGATATCGGCGGCCAAGGAATTGCCAGCCATAATCCTGCATGTCTAATCTCCAGATCCGCTCAACAAAAAATGCGCTTTCAACATCTCATACGGTAGATCTATCATGATTGTTAAAACCGTTCATATTCACGCTGACAAATGTTCGGATTGTCGTAATCAAAATTCAGCTGACGGTTCTGCGTTCTTTCATTCGATATATTGGTAGTGAGCATCCATCATAGAGATCTGGGGTGGGCAGGGGATCGCAATCGATAGGCTACAACAGTCATGCTGGAACTTGCAATTCTTGATCAGACAAAAGTCTGGTATAAAAGCGGCTGAGCTCCGGGTCGGCAGTGTAACACCTTTCGGCTAGCAAGACTCTACCGAGCTCAGGCTCTCGTTAATAACCCAATACAGAGTGTTTTATTTCCCACAACACCATAACAATGCAACAACTTCGTGATGGGAAAAGCCGACTGATCACCAACATAACACAAACACTACACCAGCCCGGATTCGGTAACATAGCCCCTAACGAAGGTCCCGATCGATAATCGGTCACTCGTTCGACGCTGAGTCGTACGACAGGCAGCTCAGCGCAAATGAAGGCGTCGACGTCATCCTCTGTGCGGATGCTGTCCTCGTTATGAAGCCAGAAGATTGCATTCAAGTGTGGTAGGCCCCGCTTTTGGAACTCGAGCATTGCAGCAAAAACGACTACTCGTACGAAGATGCCGTGCTTGGTAATCGAATCCAGGAACATACTCCGACAAAAATGGAACACTCGGCAGATGAAATCAGGTCGATCCGAGGCCAGCTGACCTGGTAATTCCCGAGTGATTTTAACCCATGCTGGACTACAGGTATAAGAACAAACAGGCCCGGCTTGCCGAACTTGCGCACGATGGACATACCGTTCTGGTGCTGTTGGAATTGGTCCCTTGGCGATCCAATGAACAAAGAAGGCAAGACCACCCTTCGCCCGACATCATCGAAATCGGATTCTCCAACCAGGATCTGATCCTTGATGACAGGATAGGCGTGCGTATAGGAGAGGGTGGACTTGCTATCGACCTGTTAAGATTAGTTTTAGCTGTATAATTCTAAATTAATCAGCCTTGTCCGGTTCGACAACTTTCGTCTCTGGGCTGGAAGCAGTAAATTGATGAGCCCGTCTTCAAGCGCAGGAGGATGTATTCTACGCTCGCGATAGTAGGTAATACTAAGAGTAGCGGACGAAGTAAGCTGTGATTTATTTAATTAATTAGTAGAACCGGATCGAGTATTCTGTGACTGTGTGATGTAATTGATCTGTGCTGGAGAAATGTTCGATCTCGAGCAGATCTCGAGTACGTTAGCGTTTTTACGGCAAACGATGAATAGTTCAAGCTTTAATTTTTTTGTGAAGCAAGTGTATTGGTGTTATGGATGTGTCATGAAACTGCGCTACTCTCAACATTTTCTGCGCTTAGTTAGGAAACTGCGCACAAAACCCCGTAATCTGAACTATCTATGACTGACTGGCCCAGAATGCACAATCAACGATTCATCAGTTTTTGACTGTAATGCCAGCCGTCTTTGACTCTGTCCAAGTCGTCGTCGACCCTGTCCAAGTCGCCTGGTCCACTGTCGACTCCTCGAGTGGCCTGCAGCCAGTCAGCGTCCTATTTAATCGCCTGATCTC
>RBZT01000738.1:0-11765 GCA_003693705.1 Polymyxa betae
GAGATCTCAAGTAGCGCTATAGGCTGGCGCGCCAGTACGACCATGTCAACATTTTCCAAAGTATTGCCAGGTAGGATTAGCACGAATATGGGAGATCAAGACTGCAAATCCCGCATTTTTCACTAACAGCACGATCTACCTGTGCCTGATAGTTTGACTGGAAAGAACATAGAAATGCCGCTTGAATTCAGAATGATTTGCGGACTTTTATGAGCCGCCAATTGAAATCCTTCTGATTATTCGCTGCTTTTCGTGTCCGGTCAGGAAATGAAAGATCATACTTCTTTGCCATCCATGTAATGGGTGAGCTTTGAACTTCCATCTCATTGTGCCCGGTGTCGTAAACCGGCACCTTTTGATTTGAAGGAAGGATTGCGCAGCCCCATAAAATCACTCAAATATCGCACCAAGGAATTCATACTTCCCTTCGATAGTTTTATCAATGAATCCAAAACTGTCGCCATAGCTTAATGAATTAGAAACTCTTAAATTATGGCAGCTTGTTTGGATGGAAAATTATGTTGACACACATTCTGCGCAGTGACGCACAAACTTTTGGTTACAGAGATCAAACATTGCGCTGTCAAAAAAGTGCCAAGTTCTGGCACTGAACGACGTGCTTGGAAGCAGTAGACTGAGAATCCGTGGTGTAGCTGCAGGAAGATTTCCTGCTGGGAATATGAATATACCTACTTGATAGTGAAATATGGAAAATAATTGACCTATCGAGTAATAACAAAATGGATCTAAACCATGTGCCATCAATGTGTCGCGTGAGCTTTCAACTTCCATCTGCAATCAAATTGGAATTTTGTTCTGATAACGATTTATTCGGAAAGTGGAAATACTGAAAACTGTCTCCTGGATCTGCTCCAGAAAGTTGCATTACTGTCCGAATCAAACTAGAAATCCACCGGCATCCAATCGTTTCTGATCGCAAATTACAGTGACTGGCCAGTACGACCTAATTGGAGCTCCGCTGGAGATCCCATCTGATCAATTGTCAAACGTATGGATTTCAAGGTTGCGCAGGCCTGGAGTAAACTTGAAATTCTTCATATTATCTCCCTCAGTTTCCTGAGACGTTTTCGACATTTTTGCGTTGAATCAGTTGGTGTTCAACAGTCCCTTTATATCGCTTACAATGTCTTCATGAATTATCAGAGTCAATATTTATGTTGTTAAGACGTGCTCTGGCCCGCGTACAACCAGTTCGTGCTCTGTTGAGCAGAGCAAGACTGCTGTCAATTCGGTTCGGAATTTCTTCATCTCCATTGCAGCTCTCGATCTTCCTTTTTCAATAATGATTGGTTTATTATCCGGCTCAAGGAGACTGTATCGTTCACGCTTTTTAAACATCAGTTTGTATGAAGATAACAGCGGGTCATGATCTATCTCTTCGTCTCCAGCCATTGCCGATGTTTTTGCTAGCGGAACAATTTCCTCGCTTTTAGCTGTTTCTTCTTCTGTGTAGCTCGTGATGAAGTTTATCTCTATTTCGTTCTCTCTGCATATCTCTGCTAATTTCTCATCAACATCTTTCACCGCAGCAATCGTCTATCGAATTTGTAGAGGAGAGTAGAGAGTTGATGTATTCATGAGAGCGAGTCAGAGAAAAGGTGGATCTGCCACCAAGAGGTTTCAAAGAAAGGAACGACTCTAATCCAGCCTGTATGGCGATGATCTCTGTTTCATAGCTGGATACAACATATTCTATCTGTAAGGTCGTAAAACCTAACCCTAATTCTTAACCGTCTGACAGCTTTCGGCATCTCACCGCTTCAGAATGATTTCCAGCAATGCATTCGGACTTCTAATGATTAACTCATACAGACGGATTTGAAACCCTAACGCTTACAACAGTCTCGTCAGCCAACGATCTCTATCTGAAAAGCGTCCTGGAGCTAACCCTGAAATCAAACCATTCCGAACTTCCAGTAGCAGCCCATTCTGGTTCCACGCAGTCCTTGAGTCAGGTCCGCAATTTCCCAATGTATCTTCGTTCCGACAAGATCCCAACAGACTCCGAATAGATCATGAGAGCGCTGCTAATAGCAACCTTGATCATGGCGGCGGCGTCCGCCATGAAACGAGATCACGCCGGAGGCCGCCGCTCGGACTTCGGTCCGGACCCGAAGCGTGCCCGCTTCCAGGACTCGTATCCTCACGAGATTCTCGAGGCTGTCGTCCGTCATACCCGCCCGGACCCGCTCCTAATCGCAACAATCGCGCAGGTCGACAAGACGCATCTCGAACTAGTCCGTGACAGCCTCCGCCTGAGCCGGATCGTCACCCAGCTACCAAAGTCCGGAGACGTTTTCGTCCGCGACCTCGAATGGCTGATCAATGTATGCGGAGAGCGGCCTCGGAATCTCGCCATCTTGCGCGATCTTCTGACGCCAGAAACAGCGCCTCTGTTCCTGTATCGGCTGATGGCGATCGCCGAGCCGAATCCCGATCTGATCGTCGCCCTCTTCGACGTCATCGGGCCGATCGAATACGTCGCGGAGTTGACGCCCGGCTGGGTTCTGGTCCTACTCCACCTCAGCTTGTGGCGGACCTTCCGAGACGCCAACGCGTCCCTGAAACCATTCTGTCTCCGAATCCTCGCCAGAATCCCGTCGTACTGCCTCCTCGCGGTCGGCGACGTTCCCGCCGCGATTCTCGACGCCGTCCGCCGGTTCGCGGACCCGATTCCCGGCGACCTTTCGATCCGTGGACGGCTTCCGGACCCGTTCGCCACGATCATGCCGTGGCGGGTCCTCGATCTGGCCGAAGAAATCGCCGCCACGCATGCGCACGAGATTCGCCGCCGGCCCGTACTGGCCCGCCGGCTGTTCTTCCTCGGGACGCCGCTCCATCTCGACCAAATGAAGATCGCGGAGTTCACGGTTTCGCAGCTGCGTGCTTTGCTGCCGTTCGTCGTGAACGTCGCCTGCGCGCTCGCCGTCGAGCTCGACGCCCGGCTCGAATCGGGACGCGATGACCTCGTCGTTGTCGTTCTGCGCTCGGAGGCGTTCTCGGCGCCGCCTTTCGGCCAATTGAAGACGCTGTGCTGGTCGCTGCAGAGAATCGTTCGTGCGCTGATCAAGACGGCGGGCCAGCACGCCCGGCTGCTACGCATGCTGCTGGAGGCGACGCTGCCCGATGGCTGGGTGGCCGAACTCGGGTCGTGGTACGACGGCCCGATTCTGCACCGGGCCGTGAAGGCCGCGAATGCGGGCGCTGTTCGCGTCCTGCTGGAGTTCCCGGACCTGATTCAGACCGATGTTGTCGATCGTGACGGTCGGACTGCGCTGTCGTATGCGAAGCCCGGCTCGGAGATCGATTCGCTGTTTCACGACGCTTCTGTTCTGTATGAACAGACCTCCATATAGAATACATTCTTATTATCCATAAAAGAACAAATTTTCAATTTGAAGAAAAATCATATATAGGTAGAGCACATTGGTTGAAATTTCATCGCAAACAAATGTATAATGTTATTCATCAAATTCAAAAATATTTTCACAAAAAAAGTGCGCTCTGTTGTGTAATTTTAGCATATGCACGGAATTCGAGAAGGGTCAAGGGGTGACACCGACAAGAAAAATTCCGCCGCGCAGAAAAAATTCTACTTCGTGCTATAGGTATCGAAATTGTGCCTGACTGGATCCATCAGGCGGGCAAATCCTGCCCGTCTTATCTGTCGACAGCTAGAAAGATTTGCCCCATCAGGCTTTCCACAGCGTTGGCAGAACAATTTTGTATTTACACGAAGTACAAATTTTTCTGCGCGGCGGAATTTTTTTCGTCGGTGTCACCCCTTGACCCTTCTCGAATTCCCTANNATGAAAAATTGGAATAAGTGAAAACATTCCAAGTTGTTCTGTTTTTGGATTATGGTTTCCTGTGAATATATCTCGCCCAAACTCCGGTTTCAGGATGACTGGATAATGCTCATGTGAGGTGGTCATTTGATCTTCAAACGTGGCTCCATCAACACTTGCTGAACGATGGGTTTTCGTGGGAGTTTTGCTGTCCTAATCATTTTTGTAATAGATGCATGCAATGATGGCTGGTCGTGTGCCCGATCGTACCGATTTTTTGGACGAAATTGCGGATCATCCAGTAAAAGATCACGAAATTTGGTTCCAGTTTCCGTGATACGACAAATAATGTTTTGCATGATTTTTTGTTTTGTAACCTAAACCCTTACAGTTTCACGATCATTCATCGATTTCAAAGTCGAGTTACTCAGCGACTGCGTTACCGCTCAGCAATATGTAACCAACTTTTCTTTCAGTGATAAATCGACTCCTTTTGTTCTTCTTTCTAGCCGATGCCTTATAAGACGGCTTGCCGACTTCAAGCGGGCGTTGAACGCTTTCACGATGAAGGCCGCCGTCATTCCAAAGGTGTCATTTGTATTCGGTTCCTTATTTGCTGTTATCTGCAAGTATGGATAACAAGGCTGTCGTTATTCAGACATTTATAATCGCTGAAAAATCGCATGCATATTCATTTGATTGTAACGACCATGGGACAGCAAACGCTGCGATTCCTGATGAAGAGCGCTCTGGGATCGATGCTTTTAGACTTCATCATGAAAACATCATCGTTGGGCCGTTTCATATTCAAGTCTAGACACAATGGGAGGCCTGGTTCCAGCGTCTCTTCATTCTGCATTTGCGCGGTTTTAGCGCTCGCAGACGGACTGCGAATACATCACTCTTCGTTATCGAGATCTTTTGTAGGATTAGACGAATGCGAACATGCAGTGATATAGATACACGGAAATTCTGCTGCCAGACCTCATAAACCCTAACCCTAACCTAAAGTCGGCAGAAGAATATTGCGGATCATGGAAAAAATCTGGAAAAGAAGCGATATTCCCTTTAATGGGTTCATTGCTCGTCTTTGATAAAGTAGTTCTGGATATCGCTGTTCTTGATCCGCTGCCAGCTGGATTCGATTCGAAAGCCCCGCGAGCAGACGTATCCGGACTTCATGGAGGCAAAGCGTTCGGAGCGGCGGATTTGACACCGCTCCCAATCGTATTCCGCATTCACTGCCACAATCTGCCTGTGGGGGACAGTACGCCCAACGACCAGGGCCTGGTGGGAGATGAGCGGAATGACTTCGCCGCAATGAAAATGTGGGAGCATCACGCAAGCTCGTGTTCCATTCATAGTAGAATTGCGTCAAAATCCATTCGATAAAATCTATAGATTATTGATCGTTAATTGCGCATTGTCGATGTAACATTACTGGTCCCTGTCGAGCCCTTCATTGACCTGCAGAGAGCCGAGCACGTCTCATCGAAAAGCGAGCCTATTATCGTTGGCCAATCCTAAGAACAAACTCGTTATCTGATCCAGAACATCTTGGGAATTCTCGGAGTGAGCTGACGGGTCCGCACGGGTGAATGTGCCTCATTTTCCGCAGCGATGAGATCCTGAGCCTCATCTAGCAGAAACGTAATCTCGCAACCCTCTCGTCTTCACCATTGAGGTCGTCGATCGTATTCAGAACGGCCGAATGCGAGAACAGTTCGCGATTTTTGCATTGGTTCTATCAAAGATTTATCGCAGCAATCTAATGATATTCTGATCATTGGGGATGATGAGATCTTGAAGGGTTGCTGTTACACAGCGACAAGGCAGGGCTTGAAACAAGAAGCAAGTTAGGTTTTAGGGTTTCAAAGCACGGGCACAGAAGTCCTATGATGAAACTAAGAAGCTTTTTTTATCGTGAAATTGATACAGAACATCGTCACATTTTTCGGCATAATTTCGGACTATCAAATATAAGATGGCGATCTCCGGACTTTCATCATCATAAGAACGGGAATCACGTCCTCTTATCCTCCCGAAGGGTTTAGGGTTTGACCCGAAGCGTTTCCAAAGGGATCAATCCCAGAATAGACAGCAGATCGCGAATGGCGGCGACATTGCGGGCCAGTACGGCATCGTGCAGAATCGCCGCGGGATCGACACAGCCGACGTCGCGGACGTCCGCAGCAGCGTGCGCAGGAGGGCGTGCTGGCCCGGGGCTCGGACCAGGGCCAGTATGATTCGGTGAATGGATCGAGCGCAAGCGAATCGGAAATCCTCGGACTTGATGATGGCGGCGATCACCGCGAAACGTCCGGTCCGGATCAGGTTGTCGATCTGATTGGAGAGCGCATTGGCCGCGTCCGAAACGAACGGCAGAATAGGCTGCAGTTCGAGGTCCGTGAACTCCGCGAGATTCAGCGTGCTCAGATGAAAGGGCAGCCCGAGAAAGAATAAAGTTTTCACGAGACCTGGATCGGATCGAATATAATTTTGCCGCAATAATCTCCGAAACTGCCGTGAGACTGCGACAATTTGAAGAAATTTTCGCAAATTGTTCCGGAAGACGAGCTACAATTTCGTTGTTCTCGTTGCTACAATATTAATGAACGATTTTAGAATATCATCGTGGATATAGAGCCGTACTGCTCCGGAATCAGCTGCACGGTTTTGATGAGATCCTCTGATAGAGACAGCTCCCAGTTCATGTCTATGACGATGGTTGCGGCCCAGCCGGGGATCAATTCGCCCACGGATCTGATCCGTCCGAGTCCGCTCTCCGTGAACAGACGCAGAACGGCGAGCGGGGAATAACGCGCGGCCATCTGGAGCCGACTCAAGAAGAGGGCGGCCAGATCGGCGGTGAAGATGTCGGCGGAAATGGCGCCCCGGATGCGCGAACAGCTGCTGCAATGTCCGAAACAAGTCGCCGCCCGAAGGCCGCATTCGGATTTCGTGCAGCCACGCCTCGCGAGCTCGGCGTCGGACATGTCCGTAGCTTCGTTGGCTGAGCTGGGCCTGGGCGAACGCCGAAGCCTGCTTCAGGCCGTACTGGGCGTGCTCAACGATCAGGTCCAGCTCGAGATCGCGTTCGGGAGACGAGGCCAGTACGGCGGGGGCAGCGCCCGGGCTGGAACCCGTCTCGATGTTGACCCCGGCGGCAGGGTCGTTCTGGATGGCGAATGCCGTCACGGACTGACGCAAGCCAGCAGTCCGCGCTCGAGGCTGCGTCAGCTGTGTCACTGGATCCAAGGCTGCAGTCCGCGCTCGAGGCTGCGTCATCTGTATCATTGGATCAAAGGCTGCAGTCCGCGCTCGAGGCTGCGTCAGCTGTATCACTGGATCAAAGGCTGCAGTATATCACTGGATCAAAGACGGCAGTGAGCAGATCGCAACTGACATAAGAAAAATGTCGAACTCATGATGAGGTTTCCAATCTGTAACGTTAGAGAGGCAAACCTGTTTTGTCACATTTTGATTTCACATAATCACTGAGTGCACTTTGAATGCATTATCGTGGCCTGTCTCAGCTACCACCTGATCTGGATCCTTGACAGTGAGAAGCGGACTTTTCCATGGGCGGAAGTCCGAATCGCCTGATAACCCACCTCGGCAGAAGCGAAATTACCGACATCCTGGACTCGATTCGGATGAGTGCAGGCCAGTACGACAGCCGCAGCGCACCCGGATTCCGTTTACATTGACGAAACCCTGGACCCTAACCCCATTGTAGAAACGTTGTCCGCTCTTTGACATGGCGAACTGACTGTCGGCTCCATCCTGTCACTCAGCATGTCCGAAGATGCGACAATCTGAAAACCCGAATGCCGCTACCTTTCTTAACGTCGTTTGGCGATACCAGTGGTCCAGTACCACCTGATGTAATGGTCTATTACTGCGATCTATAATCGAAAGGATTGCAGGCGTCCGCACAATTGCAAGCTCTCATCATGAGCATCGAGCTGGGACGTTCGAATTCTGGTCTTTCATCAGTCTATTGTAAAGCTTACAATCTCGTCCTAATCGCATCGCTCCATACAAATATTCAGTAAAGAAGTAGAAGTTCTTATTGATTTTGGACTGTTGGTTCGCGTTTGCACATCGTCTCATTTCCAAAATACTCATCAGGTGCGTCATATCTCTAATACAGGAATTGAATTTGTCATTGAGCTCTCAACGAATGACCCCTGACTGAATTCTGTTGTGACTATTGCTCTTTGAATTGTACCGATTGCCTCTCCAAGGTGATCACATTAACGCATGCGTTTATTACAGTATTGTAATTACAGAAAAGATATCAATGCTGACAGTTATCTCATGAAATGTGCATATCAGCAGTTACTCTGACGTTTTGGAAATCCAGAACTACATTGTCATTACAATGATCGTGAAGGCAGGTGAATATGGGATTCTCAGTATCAGTTATATGATGGAATAAACCGGAGGAGCAACTCCTTGCTGAGCTAGGATTCGAATACGGTAAGAAACGTTGTCTGAGAGCGACTCCAAATCAATCCCAGCATTCGGGCTCGTCGCGTACTAGGTCGGGCGTCCTTGAAGCACTTCATTCATCGCTCGAACTGAGCTTCATCCGTAATGATTGATCTGTCTCTAATGATAGATCGTCTGCCTATTCAAATCAATCGACAAATCCATTAATCGATGGCGATGCTCGTTTTTGATGGATACGGGGGGGGGGCGGTTCGAAGCGCTTGGCGTCGTACTTCCCCGTCGAATCCGCTATGTTAGGGGTTAGGGAATGATAGAGGCGAATCGTGCCATGTTCATGGGGACAGTCGATAGAGTGGCGACGCGCGATTTCACGGACTCCGTGGCTGGGAGTCACATTGGTTTCGTCGTATTGCCTCCCCCTTGTGGAATGGCGATCGCCGTCGCCCTCGCCCTGATCGCTGCCGTCGCCGCCAATGCTGGTATGCCCCGCAGCCAATCGAATCCGGACCTGATGATCGAGGCGGCCTCTGAGGCGGATCAGCTCGCGGCCAATCACCGGCACAGCAAGAGCGTCGATGTCGTCCCGTGGCTGGACACGATCAACGGCTCGCCGCATCCGCTGCCGCCGCTGCCTCCCGGCCATGTTAAAAGACCAGCGCCGCCACTGCCGCCGTTCGCCAAGAAGGCCGCCGTTACGATGGAGGCGGCCGCACCCTTTAAAAAGCCGCCACGCCCCATCTCACACTCGATTTCGGCGCCCGAATTGTGTCTGTTGCTGTTCGGGATCGAGGCGTCGCTCGGGGTCGGCGTCGCCGCTGCCAAGTCCGCCGAAGAGAGCCCAGATCGCATCGTCTGCTCGATCACGGCGTCGTGCTCGCCCGATTCGAAAGTCGTCTTCGACATCAACGTGAAGCTGCATTACGACACTAAAAGCGATCGATCACGAGCGCCGGCACGGTGCCCGACAAAACTCGGGCCTGTACGGGTCCGCTCACGCAGCGTCCCCCCCAGTGCGAAACCTGTCTCGTCGCGTTCCGCTTGTCCTCTTGTGAATGTTGGTCCAGTATTACCGACGAGTTCGACGCCGATGTCGGAGGCCGCTCTTTCGAACCCGTTGGTCCATGTGCAGGATGGTTCGTCTTATGAGGTCGGTGACGATACCAATGTTCAAGACAAAGAGACATGCGGGCCTGGCTCGGAGTTCGAAATTGCGACCAGCCTGTCTCCGTCCGAGTCAATCACCTGTTCGGCCTCTTCTTTTGTAATATCGCAACCTCTTCCAGCCATCACAGGGGACGCTGCTCCATCTGATCCGTTGCCTGTAGCGGAGCCTCTCGCACCCGTCACCAACATACATGAGGTTGCTTCTTCTGACAGGGCGTCTGCTGCGGAGCCTCTACCAGCTGTCATGCCAGGGGCTGCTCCATGTGCTGTATCAGCGGAGCCTCTCGCTGAGGCTGCTCCATCTGACTCCTCGTCTGCTGCGGAGCCTCTCCCTGCTATCATGCCTCTGACTGCTCCATGTGCTGTATCAGCGGAGCCTCTAGCTGTTGTATCAGCGGAGCCTCTAGCTGCTGTATCAGCGGAGCCTCTAGCTGCTGTATCAGCTGAGCCTCTAGCTGAGGCTGCTGCATCTGACTCTTCGTTTGTAGCAGAAGCTCTACAGAAGGCTCCTCTGTCTCTAACATCATGCTCCCCCTCCAGGTCATTCACGACGGAACCTTCAACAGTCTTCATACAGGAATCTCCTCCGGGTATTGAACCTTGTTTGTCCTCATCCCCTATTATGGCGGAGCCTCTATCTGTCATCATACAACAGCCTCCTCCATCAATAATTCCTTCAGACCTCCCTATCAACGAAGACGTGGTCGTTCCTGTCGGTGTCGAAAGCGCCATCTCGACACCGGAGGCGGTGACGGATGGCTCACATCTTGACACACAATCGTCTGCCGATACAAAAGTTCCCAGAAGGACCCGCAACAGGCCGTTAACATCGCAAGAGGTGTTTCTTCTGGTCATATTGGAGGTCATCGTGGTCATCTCCTTGGTCGGATGTTTGGGGGCCTTTCTCTATGTAGGCATGGAACAACCATTCTGGAATCGTTTTGGTCGAGATCAGGAGCCTAATCGGATGCCATCCACTTTTACTTATGTGACCCTAACAGGAAGAAGGATCACCGTTCCCAGATCCAGATATTAATCACGTAATATATTATACATCTATAGATTCGTTAACTTGAAAATGTCTTCAAACCCTAAACTCTGCCATAGAAAGTCGAAATTCGCCAAACGCTAAGATACCACGCTAATGTTGAAAGTTTTCGGATTTTTGTTCGGATATTTCCGAATCTGATAACTGTTGACAGTTTCTTGTAAGAAAACTCTGGAATGACTGCAGGTCGCTGATTATGAATATTGGAGAGGATTTCTATGCGAACGGCGTTGAGACGAGGATGTATCCCGCTCGAGCTTCTTTACCAATTTACATCATTGAGAATTCTTCTCTTTTAACCTGCAAATCCAGCTTTCTCAGAAGATCATTTGATGAATGGATTCTAAACTGCAAACTGACCTTGCTTATGCATATGAAAGGTAGGCTTGGGGCCAACTTGAAAGTAATCGCCTGGATCTCGTCCTTTTTTCTACGACAGATCGCCCGGGAATTTTTCAGTCGCCAAACGGCGCGGTGCACCATGGATAGAAGTCACTCCATACAAGAAACGCCTCAAGTTTTAGGAATTCAACTTGCCACAAAAGAAGCAGGTCGTTTATTCGATCTTCATTCGTGAGCTGGACAGATGAAAATTGTATTGGCTATTGAGACGCTTGTTCCGAACTGCTTCTTGGTGAGAACGATTTCGTGTAGCAATCGACTATGAAAACGAAACTCGTCAAAGAAAATGCTGCTTTCAAAAAAACAATACGACAGAGATGTTGAATTCTCAAGTTTGAACACCACGCCATACAGATGGCAAAACAAAGAAGCATTTATGGCCAGATATGGAAATCTGCTGTGAAAACTAGAAAGCCGGGAGTGAACACAATGGAAGCTGAAAAGCGCTCTTTGATCGCATCGAAATTCTCTCACAGAATCAATTATCACGAAACATTTAAATCTGCATTGCAGTCTATGTTATCAATGAGCTGATCCAGGATAGTCATTCAGGCAGCCGAGCGAAATGGGCCAGCATATCTTCTGGCATCCATTCAACAAAGGAAATCTGCTGCAGGGCCACAGCCTGACATAACTTGGGCTACTGAAGTATCATGGCATCACCAGGACCGCAAAAAACGTATGCCACCAGCGTGGATCGAACACGCGACCTTACGATCTTCAGTCGTACGCTCTCCCAACTGAGCTATGTCGGCCAATTTCTTGCTAAAAGGAGAAGTACGACATCAACACCCAGTTTCAGAGTTATTCTCGACCCGATCCACTAGATTGGGCGGTTCGTTTATCAATACACTTCCACTTCCAATTTTACTACTATCCTGGCT
>RBZT01000127.1:8909-93102 GCA_003693705.1 Polymyxa betae
CTGGAATAAATCAGAGTTGATAACGAGATGTAATTCGTGTGTGTCAATTTAGTTGCGTATCGCGATTGGAGGATCCGCTCCACTAGTGGGGTTAGCAGAGCCGACAAAAATGTCCGGTCGCAAACTATTCTTGAAATGGCCTGGCCCGTACCGAATCGTGGCGGCGGAATCCAATTATGTGTTTGAGATCGAAAACATAATTGACTCAAGCAAAAAGTGGATCCACGGAGATCGGATTCGATTATATGAAGATGACAAATTAAATGTCACTGAAGAAATTAGAAAACAGTTTGCCCACGATAACGAAAATTATCTGGTGGAGAAATTGAAGGGCTGTAGAGGAAATACATCCACAAACCAGTTAGAGCTGTTAGTAGCTTGGAAGGGGTTCTCGATTGACGAAAATTCATGGGAACCATTGAAGACCCTTTACGAAGACATACCTGAAAAGGTAAAAAATTTTGCGAAGAATCTGAAGACTGAGGGCCATGTTCTGGCTGACGAAATCTCGGAATTTTTTATATCCAGTTGAAAGTTAAATAAATAAGTCTAAGCTTTTATCCCTAAAGGGTTTTAATGCGGATATTTGTGTAATATGAATAGATAATGGATGGAATCGCTATATCTGAGAAATAGAGGAAGAGGACAACTGATTTGCGTGCGCAAAAAAACGATTGCGCAGTAACGCATTTATAATTGCACCACAGCGCACTCTGTCTCTCGACGCTCTTTTTGAAATGATTTGTTCATGTGGCTTGTCCGATGCCTGGATTTGGGGCCACTGGTAGTAATCGCCATGAGATCCATGAATCAACACTCATCAACAACTTGGATTCCACAGAAACGTTCGCCAGACGTTCATGCCAGCCTCTGTCTGCCCTTTCAGTTCAATTGCCGTGCTATATCTCAGTGTAATTGCTATTTCTCTGATAAATGACTATCTACTTTGTGACAAAACCTCGTAATGCCCATGTACGCTGCTGTTGCCATCGTAACACATCGTAATCATTTTTGATTCTGTATTACGAACTAGCTCGCGGACCAATGAGAAAATCAATGCCTTACCAGTCTGCCATCAAATCTTAGACGACGCTCCACTAAATAATGTCAATGACAACAAAAAATACGCAGGATTTTTGATGAATTCTCTCGAGAGCGAGCCGAAGAGCATTTATCCTTTCCAAAACAAACCGATATTCGTTCTTTCTACGAGATTATTATCTCAAAAAACCATAAAAATGTAATTTATTATGGACTCTTATAATTAATTTTGAGAAAATACTAATTATAAGCCATAGAACGGATGTTGGGAGAGCACATTTGTATCAATAATAAGACATTATTATTTATGAGAAAATTATTGATAAGAGAGTCTACAGTACAGCTTTAACACTGCGACAGGAATATATGCAGTATTTCAAAACTGCGTGAGCAGGACTTTTGAATTTTTTCACTGCGCAATTTATGTAACCCTAAACACTAACCCTTACAGTAGGAATTGGCTTGAAATTTCTAATCAATGAATTATTATCGTGTTCTTTGAGGAAGGGAGTGTGTCAATTATTACAATAATTTCCCAAAACTATTCATTATTTTTATATATATATTAACTACCCCTCTAATCGGTCCGACTCCGCTACGGACTCCGTGGCGGGAATAACCGGACCGAGCTGGATGGAAGAGATTCCATTCTGATTTCACCTGCATTCGTTTGTGAGATCTGTGAAGCAGACGATTGCTACAGTCGTCCTGCTTTCTTTGCTGCGCTCTTGGGTGGTTCATCAAGCAGACTTTCAGTAGTATCTAGAGGTCGACCATCGTTTTCAAAAGCAGTTTTCCGCTTGTATCGGTCTGGACGTGAGATACCGTGCTTAAGGATTGTCTGTTTCCAGCGCTCTGGGTCACCTGTACATAACATTCAGTCGATTGTAACTGGGCATCCTATTTTATCTTTCTCCGACCGTATCTAATCGACCGTCCGTGCTTTGTATCTTCAAATTCCTGTACAAGATTTGATGAAAACAATAACAAGGCTGATAAGCCAAATACAACCGAGTTATGTTTTTCAGCAATTTGATTGTATAGAGAATGCATTGACTCAATTGGATTAGAATCAGATCTTCGTTTCTCACCGAAACTATGATCCAAATGGGTTTGATGTGATTTGAAGATTAATTTCGCGCGCAACACTTTCTTTCCACTGTCATGCCAATTGAGCATGACAGTACGCGCAGCCGCCCAGCCGACCTCCAGGCAGTCGTACTGGCCCTCCCTGAGGGGCTGCGCGGTGGGCTGCGCCCCTGCTGACGACTCTTATAGGGGAAGCGCCCTAACTGCCACGGACTGCGCGGGTCCCCTCGTCTCCCAACTATGAATGGCGAGGAGCGGCCTCCACGCAACCATTCCGATCAACTCCAAAATTCATACGTTTCTCATCTCGTCTCCGACTCTCTATTGCTTCGTTCTCTCGCCTCGCCTCACCTCCGACTTCCCTCCGACCTTCGTCTCCGCTCCGCCTCCGTCTCACCGGCACCGCTCCGTCCTTCCTACGCTCCACTCCGATCCTCTCTCCGCTCCACTCCGCTCCTCTCTCCGCTCCACTCCGTGCCCGCCGCTCCGCCTCCGAGGACTCCGTGACGTCGCCCCGTTGCAGGACACCGGTCCCCCGCGTCCTACCCTCCGCTCCCGAGTCATCGCACCGCTTATCTAACCAATAAAAGGGGACCTTTTACTCGATCCTAACATCAACCACCATTGAAACCATTTTAGGATAACGGTCCTGTTTTACCGATATTCTCAGATGCCAATGTGATTGGCATTTCAAGTACGTACATGCAGAATCAGAATACACTCATTAAATGCCTCAAGCATAGGTTCCCTCACTGCTTTCATCACAAGATTCATGAACTGACCGTTGTCGCCACGGTTTACGACGGCATAGTTTCGAAAGTGAACTTGACATCCTTTCATCAGGGATTCCGCCTTCAGCTTAAGTGAAGTGAAATCACACATGACATTATTAGCACACATGAATCTGGACGTAACCAACGCGTCGATAAAACCTTCTCTCTGTGCTTGAGAAAAATCCATTATTGTTCCACAGGCTTTGTAATATAGAGCAAGCTTATCATCAAAACCACGGCTAAGTGTGGCAATCTGTCGTGTCACTTCTCTAAGAATTGCAATAAAGTGTGCCTTGAAGTGCTCTCGTGTTAATCGATGAATCCAGGAGAAGGCAATCGGGACCCATCGATACAATAAATTGCAATTTGTTGCCGTTGTGAGGAGATACCCCTCCTTAAAAAACGAATATGTAACATCAGAGACAGCACCTTCATCTTGACGTCCGGATGCCTTATTCATGTCACTGAATCTGAGCAATTTAAGTTTTACGATCGTTGCAGCAACGACTTGTTCAAACCGGCTTAAGATAAACTTCGTTGCAACAGTAATGTGCATCCTGCTATCGCTTAAGCTGTCAGACAGAATGACAGTTTGCACCGAATTTCTGTTGGAATTGTACAATAGACTCTAGAATGAATCGCCTTGACCTGATACAATTTCAGTACACGATTTCAAGAAATAAACCAATACCAGGTAAAGTCACCCCTAATTCCATTAACACATTCCGGCGGAAATAAGCAACCCTTGCAATGTTACCGAATGCTTCGTGAATTGAGCGAACAGAATCAGTCAATGGAATCCCTGTAACAAGTTTGACAGTTTTTGCTGAGGAATCTCTAACAATTCTCTGCGACAAGGCCTTCTTGTCATAATAATCAGCCTTAACAACATGCGGAACAGCGTGATGATGGGTTCCTTCGTGGAGAATAATGGCCCTGTCCTTCTGTGAACATTCGATCCATTTGCACGTTGCTGTACAAGTGACACGGAAAAGAGCACTGCTGCAAATAGGGCACCTAATGATCGATATCATTTCAAAAATATTCAAACAATTGTTCGCTCAATTGGTACTCGGAATCAAACGCATGAGGCGTCTTCTGTTTCGGCCTTAGAGTGAACACGCATTCCTTCTTTTGGCATCGGATGATGCCATTGCATTGTTTGGTGACATTTTTATGAACTTTTCGGGTTTTCGGCAATCGCTATAGCGAGAGCGGATTACTTTCCATTGCCATTCAAAATAATGGGCCTGGAGATTCGGTTTAAGAGATAATTGGTCAAACTTGAATATGCAGTCCCCATTTGGATGCATAGGGACTCCTTCTCATCAAGACCACAGTCCAAAGTGAAGGAGCTAACACTAAATCGAGATCGCGTTTCGAAACCCCCTGGTGTCCATGTTAGGTCGATTTTGTCCACACAGTGAATATGCTCGGAATCATCCTCTGAAGGGGAGGTGCCATTCAATAAATTCCAAGAGCGAAATGAATGCGAACTTAATAGAAGATGAATCTCTAAAGATTTCAAAGATGATGGCTCAGTAATTGCAGCAGAATCGTGGAAGCGTTTCGAAGATTCCCCAGAATATTCATTTGATAAGATAGACAAGTGAAGTGTGTATTATATCATATACAAAGATATTTACAGAATAGTAACAACATATACTGTAACTGACTGACTCAACTGCCTCCCTGAACGAAATGATCATCACCATTCCATTCCACCACTCCGAGCTTCTCTCTTAATTAATGAAACTGAACTCTCGGTAAGGATTTTGTGAAGATATCTGCCACGTTTTCATGTGACTCTACATATTGGGGTTTAACGTCTCCGAGAATAGTGCGCTCTTGGACATAGCGATTGTGGAGATCGATATGTTTCATTCGACTGTGCTTTACTTGTCCATTAGCGAACGCAATAGCCCCTTGGTTATCCTGATGGAGGGTGGTAGGATTATTTTGCGGGAACCCAAGCTCGGAGAAAATATTCCGTAGCCATACAATTTCAGATGTCGCTTCTGATGCTGCCATTGTTTCTGCCTCGCAGGCGGATTTGGCGATGGACCTCTGGCGGCGGGATCGGAATGATATTGGGCCACTATTCAACATCGTTACGTAGCCTGTGGTTGATCGACGGGAGTTAGGGTCACCAGCCCAGTCGGAGTCCGACTAGGCGAACAACTGTAGAGGTTGGTCATTCCTGGCTTGCTTGAACCTTATCCCGTAATTCATGGTGCCCTTCAGGTATCGAAAGATACGTTTTACAGCCTGAACATGGTGCCCAGAGGGCTTGTCTACGAAACGAGATACTTCACCAACGGCGTAGGCGATGTCTGGACTTGTACTTAGCAGATGCAGTAGTTGGCCGACGACTTTCCGGTAGTCAAACTCTGATGATTTTGGGTCTTTGCTTTCTGATGAATCCAATTTTGCTCCTGATGCCAAAGGAGTAGGTTCCGTTCCACAATTGTCCATACCGTTTATCCTCAATATCGATTCTATGTACTTCTTTTGGCACAGGATTACCTTTTTTTCGAGTTACGGTGAACTTCGATTCCAAGGACTTGAGTTATTGGTCCAAGGTCTTTCATTTGAAATCGTTGTTTTAAGGCTTCTTTTGTTTCTTTGATCAGCTCCGGGTGTCCTGCCAGGCTGATATCATCCACATATAGCGCCATTATCACGAACCGGGCTCCATTGTTTTCTTTTAATGTATAGACAGCTTGTTGACAGAACTTTGTTAAATTTTACATCATTCACAAGAAATGAATCTATTTTTTGGTGCCAGACTAATGGAGCCTGTTTAGGCCGTATAACGAGCCCAAGAGCCGAACGCATTTTGCATTGGATTTCGGTTTGTAACCTTCCGGTATTTCCATGTATATCTTCTCTTTGATGTGTCCGTTCAGGAAAGCCGTTACTACGTCCATTACATGAATGTCAATGGTTTCGTCCAGCATACTGAGTCCAAGGAGAAGTCGGATGATGTCAGCCCTGACCACGGGAGCGTAAGTTTCCTCATAATCAATCCCTTTCTTTTGCGTGTAGCCCTTCACGACAAGACGGGCTTTATGTCGGATTCCTCCGTCATGTTCGTTTTTAATTTTGAAGAGCCATCTGCCCTGGATTGGTTTGACACCTTTCGGTATCTGATCGCAATCTTGCCACGTTTCATGAAGGAGTAATTGTCGCACCTCCTCATCAATGGCCTTTGCCCAGTTCTTGGAGTCAGTGCCAGTAACTGCTTCGTCAAACGTTGCAGGTTCTGAACGCGTAGCGATTTTCACCCATTCACTAGTTACCATATTACCGTAAAAGTCTCGTTGCCTTCTTGCTCTTTGGGGTCTTTTTCCAATGTCAGTGCCATCTATTGAATGCCCATCGTTATTATTTTCATTATCACTTTCCATTCCTTGACTGATAGTTTCTTCATCGTCTCTGCTGTTGTCACAATCGTCGACGTTATCATTATCTTCATTTTCTTCGTCGCGGTCAAATTCATCATCATCATCATCGTTATTGTCACAATCACCCAGATTCCAATCTCGTTCTCCTTCATTTGCATCTTCGTCATCTTCGAGCGCACCCAGCTCGGTCCTGTCCCCATAACTTCCCTCACGAAAGAAAACGTCACGATGAATTGTAACTTGGTGGGTTTCTGGATCAAAGAGCCTGTATCCCTTCTGATGGTCAGAATACCCGATCAGTATGTACCTTTTCGCTCGAGGGCAAAGTTTAGATCTCTTGTTTTCAGGAACTCGAGCATATGCATCACACCCAAATTCGCGAAGATAGCTGATATCTGGTGTTGTCCGGTAGAACAATCCGTATGGAGTTGCTGGTCGATCTGGATGAGAGCAGAGGTTTAACAAGTGTGTGGCTGTCAGAATTGCAGCGCCCAAGAAACGCTTTGATAGTTTGGCTTGGATAAGCATGGCTCTAGCCATGTCCATGAGCGTCAGATGACCTCTTTCCGATACACCATTCTGCTCGGAACAACCCGGTACTGTCGACTCCCACTTAATTCCATTTTCCTGTAGATAGTGCTGGAATTCGGCACTTAGGAATTCCTTGGCGTTGTCACCTCTTATTACTTTGATTTTGCTCTCGACCCATTTTTCAGCACATGTATGTAATGTCTTGAACTTTATGAATGCTTCGTTCTTGTGTTTTAAGAGATACGTGACTTTGAGCCTAGAATAATCCTCAGTGAACTTTATGAAGTATTTTGCTCCACCAAAGGATTCGACAGGTAATGGACCGCATTCGTCAAAATGCCACAGTTCATTCAGTGGTCTAGTTCTTGATTTCCTCTTCGGGCGATAAGGTGTCTTTTTCATTTTTCCTTTGACACAGGATGCGCAGAAGGGATTTTCATCCTTAAAGGGACAGTTGCCTGTCCCTTGAACAGCTTTAGTATTCACAAGCTTTTTGATGTCGCTAAAATTTCTATGACCAAGTCGTCGATGAAGTGCTTCGAGATCGCTGACTGTGGAATTCGACTTGAACGAATTCTCTTTCTTTAGACTTTGTTCACCATCGATAAGGTACATTTTTCCTTCGACGTATCCTTGAATCAGGGTTTTTCCATTCTTATCCTTTAGTTTGCACTCCGTTTCTGTGAAGATCATGGATTTCCCACCATTCACAGCTGCAATCGTTGATAGCAGATTTGTTTTTCCTAACGCAGGTAGGTATAAGGTTTCCAAACTTGTCCTGCTAGTTCGATTTTTCCTTTTGCTTCAGAGAACATATTATTATTATCGGCAATCTCGATCACGGTTGTGTCTGGCTGGATATCAAATAATTTTGGATTTTGTTCCAGTCATGGTTTTGCTGCATCCTGAATCAGCTATCCACACATCCGAGTTACACAAGGTAATATAAGCAGAAATTGTTTCTTTATCAGTGTCTTTAGCATCATTGGCGAGTTTCGCGTTCTCCTTTTCTTTCTCTTTCAGCCATTTTGGTTTTTTGTTAGGGAATTTTTTCCAACAATTCGCCTCGCCTCCTGCATGACTTTTATTGCAGTAGCCGCAAGCTGTTGAAACTCTCAGAGCGAATGATTCCGTGTTTGAGTTATTTGATTCCCTCTTTTGGACTCTCGCTTTTTCAGCTTCTAGGATTCGATTGGTCAGGTCGTCAATAGTGATGTGGGCTGACTTGCTGTAGGCTTCGACCAGACTTTCGAACCGCTGTCGTATGCATACTAATATTGCATGTGGTAAAGCAGTATCTTTCATTGTTTGGAGCGAGCTTTCTTCAACGTTTAAATACAGTTCCTTTTTCCGGTTGATGAATTTGATGATATCCTCGGTTGGTCCTATTTTCTTGCCATAGAATTCAGACAGCATTTCAGCTGCTGTGTAGTCTGAAAGCTGACCGGCAACGATGGCCATGTAATCCCAGACTTCCTTAGCGCTTTTCCTTTCATGGCTTCGTCTTTATAAACGACGCTGAGGCTATTTAGGAGATAACCTCTTGCAACCTTATCCTGTTTCTTCGATTCTGCAGTTGGCGTCTCTGTAAGATATTCCTCGAGATCGTTTGCCTCGAAGGCCAACTGGACTTGTCGTTTCCAATTGACGTATTCATTGCTATTACTGAGCTGGGGAATCTTGCTCAGAAGTTTTTCAGCTCCAACCATTTTTCAATAATTCGTCGACAGACCTGGGCCCATAACCAGTTGATAAGATAGACAAGTGAAGTGTGTATTATATCATATACAAAGATATTTACAGAATAGTAACAACATATACTGTAACTGACTGACTAACTTATTCATCACATAATACAAACCCGATATCCATAACTCAACTAAAGATAAACCGAATTCAAACTTGACTGTAAGAGACTCGTTCAAGTAGAAAAATTGCGGGAAAAAATTGCGGGAATAAAAATTCCAGTGAAAAGTACCGTATATCCCGGGCAAATAACCACCATTTACGCACTTTTTTAATCCATTTTTCTCAATAGGTAACCAAAATGCTGTATAAAAATGTTTTACATCAGCATGTGTACAATCCAACGACCTTTCTTTTTATGTAAAAATTTTTGGTGAAGCCCATTTGCCGTCTCCAGAAATTGGATTCGAAAAAAGGTGCGTAGTGGTGGTTATTTCCCCGGGAACTACGGTAGCAGCCTGCGGACATCCGCAATTTCCGCAATTTCCGGAGGCTGCTCTGTTTCTCTGCTGACATCTTGGCGTCTCTGGGAAGGCAGTTTGGAGTGCCCATGTCAGCATCAACTGCTCCAGCTGAGCTGACCGATACTTCCACACTTGTCTGCAAACCAAGAGCAATATTCGATGGAGCAACGAAATGATTTAAAGTTTTATGGCTGTGAGACTCGACACCTACTGTCAGTTCTTCAAAGAAGTAAAGAACAGCAACAAAGCGCCCATCAAATCCGCCAATTCGTGATGCGATAGGTTCATAATTGGCCAAGAAATGCCGCTATTTCTGAGAAATGGACCCCCCGAGGGTCCTTTAAAAATAGCTCCACAGGGGTCGAAATCTGATTGGCTCGTTTAATAAATTGCGGTACCGCGTTTTTTACTTGAACCAGTCTCTAATGTGGATATGCGGAAGCCCCCACGCAATTGCGCAAAGGTAGACAGGAGGAGGTAGACACCCTTGCATTTCTCTGCCTGTCTATCTTTTGCCTGTCTACCTTCTTCAAGTATACCTTATTAAATTCGAGCACAAGTATAGCAAAAGTGTTCCTGGACAAAGGGAGGACTGCTCAATAAAGGACAAAGCCAAACGAGATCTAGTTTATGGGACTTTCACGGTCTAGGGTTTAGGGTTTAGGGTTTCAATGCTTTGTGACACCCTTGAGATAGTGACTGAAGTTGACAAACAATTACCCACTAAACCGCGTGGTAACTCTGTACAGACAGTCATACCTGTGACGACGTCACTTGAAACTACACTTCGGTAATGTTATGTTATGGCGGGCCGCGCCCCTTGACAAATGAGGTAAAACGCCCTACAGAATAATCAGTGTACGAACTGCTGCTAATCATGTTCTCTATCGACGCCTATTTCCAGAAATGCATCATATTGTAAATAGACGCTTGGCTGTTAGAATTAAGTCGTGATTAGGGTTTTTATTTTAAGTGGTCGTTGCAGCCTGGCTTGCAGTTGCTGCTTTCCTTTTGTGTGCCTCCTGCATCTCTTGCATCAACGACTTCTGGATTCCAGCCGCGACAAAATATCCAGATCCGGGTTTCGTTGGATTGCTGGCTTCTTCAGCATCTTGTGGCTCGGCAGACTTGAATTTGGTTAAAGTCGATTCTTTTCTTCTGCTGGTCTCTGGCTTCTTCAAATGACCTCCAGTCTGTTTCGACTTAAGGAAATTGACTTACAATGCAATACCAAAAATCTCACCATGACCATGGCAAGTGCATTTGCATTCATATCCGAGCTAGAAGGTTTGATAGTACTGGGCCCAATTTCCTGAAACAATCTCGTCGTTATCTCGGTTCCAAACCACAACAATCTTTACCCTTGAAAAAGTGGCATTTGCTTCGGAAACTGTCGGCTTTAATGAGGCTGGAGATGATCCCGACGTTGTACCTTGTCTTATGCTTGAGAGAGATTCTGATGATGTTGCTTCATCGTCGTCTATCTGTGATTTGAGTTCGGCTGGAGAGAACCTGTTGATAATCGAGTTAGCAAAAAATAAATATCAAATCCAACAGATCACCTCAGCTGCCATTCCTTTTGCACCGATTTTAGCGATTTCGAATCAAAGACTTGAGACCTATACACAATGGCGTTCTCGATAATCTTACAGACTAACTGGAACGCCCTCATATCAGCCATTGGATCGGTGGAATTAGTATCAGTTGCAATAAAGTTAGGTGAGAAGACGATAGCAAGATTGTGTGGTGTCATCTTGGATTCTTCACTATGTGATGCATATTTGGCAAATAAATCCAGAGTCCATAAGAAGAGTGAACGATAGGGCTCCGTTATTCTAGCAATTAGCGCATCTGTGTGTTCAACAGACACAAACTGATTCAAATCACTAACAGGTATGCCGTGTAACAATTTTACAGGCATATCTCGAAACCAGACCTATATTTCAAATTACATTGACAATCATTAGCGAGAATGCACCCTGACCTTCATATTATTAGCAACTGAATTGATATCCTGACATTCACGGAACGTGCCATCATTGAGCTGTTTCTTGACAGCTTTGGAGTCGGCCTCATCCGGTGCTAGACGAAATATGCCAATTGAGCTGGTCGCATTACGAGAGTCCAGATAAATATCCATTTGAACCAGAACAGATGGAATTCCGGCTGGATACCATCGAGCTATAAACAGGCTGAATGTCAAGGCACAACCATAAATGAACACATACCGATATCTTCAGATAAAATTAGATCCATAGAAGTCAGGGGAACGCCAAATTGTGGCACTGCAGAATCAAATGCTGAATCCCTTTCTGTAATATCAGCCATACTATCATGAGCAATACTGATTGATTTCTGGAGAAGCAGATTATAGAAGATCTATAGTACAATACAATACATTTGCCTACATTCATCCGTCTAGAGACACTACTAGATGGAATAGCAGCCATTGATTCAGCAGGGTATGTTTGAGCAATGTGTGTCAGCTGATCGATAAGATCGAAACTCTCAGAAGCATCGCCGAAAAGAGATTCAAGTCTGCGAATAATTGCAAACCTATCCTGAGATGACGGAGGTATAGGCCGATTGGATTGGTTTGCTTCCAATCGGTCAAGTAGAGCTTGTGCAAGAGCTGCCTGAAAGATAGTTTAGTGATCAATGCATTGACAGAGTTGTAAGATTACGATAGACGATAGTCTGCGAGTAGAACGTCTTTCAACCATAAGTTCACGTAATGTTCTGTCTACATTCAAATATCGTAATGCTGATTCATTATTAGATCTGATAGCTGCTGCTAACTCAAGAAGGCTAACAGAAACTGATTAGACCTTATGATAGATTGAAGTAGACGATAAACGCGGATACCATGAGGAAGGAATGGGATTTCCATCCATATCAATTCGGACTAAGGTCTTTGATTGTGAAATCAACTCTATAATGGCTGTAAATCCTTTTTCTGATAATCTGTTAGACGAGATGTCGATCTGTTTCAGTGATGGATGCACAATAGCAGCTTCCAGAATGCTGATTACTCCATCCCCCTGCATAGAAAAGTAACTAAATTTGAACAAGAAAACATACATCATGATATCATACCATGGCGTGCTTGTCATCAGCAGCTAAAGAAATACATTCCAATCTTGTCAGAGATTGTATTAACTTTGCAAGAGCATCCCCAATCTGTTTGCTCTTCTTGCTATGGTTCAACAGTTTTGGTACTTCAATATTACCATCCAGCGCCAAATGCTTCAAATTGGAAAACTGCAAAGAGAATACGATTTTAGAGCTGGCATCAAATAACCAGCATTACCTTCTCCAAAGCTTGACATAACTCCTGAAATCCATCTCCAAGATTATTATATTGGATGCCCATTGCCACAACATTATCAATAGAACCATGTCTCTTAACGCTGTCAACAACAATCTGACGAGTATCAGCAAGCATCCTTAATTGGAAAAATAAACCCTCACCTTTGTGAAACTAGCCCCAATATTACAATACGATAAGCTTAAAACAAACTGAAGAGGATTGGAATTATTCGAGATTCCGTCCAGGATGCCTGCAAGCAAAAAATCGCTTATCTTCGTCCGTTCAATAATGAGATGAGAAAGGGATCTGGTTTGACCGATAATCGATCTGAGAACTAATGTACATTCTTTGTTAATTTTTAGACCTGAGATAATCAATAATAAGGTGCTATGAACAGAAACACCAAAATTACCAGAAAGATTGAGCATTTCCATTGTATCCATTGATATGGCTTTATTTTCAGCCAAGGATGTCATAATGTCGTCGACAATAACATCTTAGAAAAGGTTTAGGGTAGTTATAATTAAATCAAAATACATACTGGTCATGGATAAAGACAGACGTCTTAAGGCTTTACATCTCTTGATAAAGTCGGATAAAGAGCCAGTAAACGATTTACTGAGCTCATTTCTTGACAGATCCAAAGAAACCAGAGCTGATAAACAGTCCGCAAATGCAATGATTCTGAAAGAAAAAAGACAAACCTGATACAAGCTGTTGGGATTCTGCCATCAATGAAGCCCCTTTACTTGAAACGGAACAGTTGGAAACAGCCAGATACTCAATTGGAGCCTTTGAAGAGGAAATGGCTTCTATCAGAAGCTCAAATCCTAATAAACTCTGAGGCGTAATAAACAACGAAGTCGGTGTGCTGCATACCTTCGTCACCAAGTATCTGGTTTTTAATTATTAAAGTTTTGAGGCGTGGCACTGTCACCGCTGACTTCATCGTATTTCCAATAATTTTGATAGCAGACTTTGTCCAATTATTGCCATGGCAAATTAAACTATGCACTATGTTGTTTGGGGAGAAAGCAATCTGCAAACGTACAGGTCAGATTAGCATTATATAAATAAAATTCATTTACAGCGACAATGCATGATAATGCATCTTCAGGTAAAGTGAGGTTGTCAGGCAGAACAATTCTTTCAAAAATATCCTGATTTCGAAGACATTCACTTATTGCTTGCAAATCTTCGAATACAGAGTTGTCAAACATTTTCTATTTCATGGAATATATTTACCTGCCGATGTCATCTTTGCTAACGTCGAGGAATCCGACAGAAAATAATTGACTACGTTTAGCTCCCTCGTGTCATTATTCTTGATCGAATCATAAAATGCATAAATTGGTCTCAGTTCCTACAGATGATCAGATGTTCCACGAATGAATTGAATATGTTAGGCCAGTTCTAACTCACATATCTATCACATATAGCCAGATATAGAGCTCCAACAGAATCTGATATAGAGTAAGATTGTGCATTGGCAGAGACAGGAGGTAGTTGAACGCCAGTTGTCTGTAGAGGACCTCGAGCTCGATCGAACGCGCGAAGCGATGAATATACCGAATTTGAAAATTGCTGTAAAATGGTCGGGTTTTCAAATTGTATTGACCAAACCTCAACTTGTTTAGTTGTCCGAAATCTAGATGACAAAATTATTCAAAGTAAATGGAGTTGTTAAGGGGCGATTCAACCCTATTTTGATCATAGAAGGATCTTTCTCAAATTCCATCGAATCGACATCAAGCATTGAGAATGATTTCTTTACAGCAGCTTGTGATAATCGCTTCTTCTTTTTGATCAACGCCAAACGAAGATTAGTGGCCAATATCAGGCATTCCTTTGGCTTCTTGCCAATTGATCGGGCTATTAACGCCGTCTCCAGAAATATTTGTGTTTGCCGAGTGCCTTGCAAATCGTCTACAAATCGTTTTGCTATTTTGGCTTCATCTGATGCCATTGGCAAAGCAACGACAGTTCTTGTTGCTACTATCGCAAACTAAAGTTCACGATAATCGGCAGTGGCACGTGCCTTATAACTTCGTTGACAATATCTTCAGAAACCCAGCTACAGATTAATTCTTTTCGCTTCCATTTTAGACCAAAATTAGACAATTCCACGATCGTGAGCGGCACGAAAATTGAAAATAATCGAGAATGATCGGGAGTGTTCATGGACTTAAACATTTCATAGAGCCAGGCTAAAGTAATTTAAGGCTTTAGACGGGAGCGATCGAATTAGATAGGCGATTAAAGGTTGTTTATTTAACATGTTGACTATTGATAAGGTGATAGAATGAGGGTCACGCAATGTTGGCTTCTTTGATAGATTGTGTTGGGGTCTGATTATTACAGGATTGATTCACATGAGATTCTGTCCAGCATGTGCTAATATGCTGCTGGTAGAGCATTCCGATAGCGGTCTTAGGTTCTTCTGTGATACATGCCCATATGTCTATGGTATACGGTCACCCATAGTTACTACCGATTATCTCGAGAGGAAGAAAGTCGACGATGTTCTCGGAAGTATTTCCGATTGGGATAATGTTGCTCAAACTGAAGGTAATTTTGCCTCATTTTCAAAAACACTTTGAGAACGCTCTGTAGCTATATGCCCGAAATGCTCGAATAAAAAAGCATTCTTCTTCCAGCTACAAACAAGAAGTGCTGATGAACCTATGACGAACTTCTACAAATGCACAAACTTCGATTGTCAGGCCCGCTGGAAAGAATGAGCTGCATTGACCCCTTTCTACTCCACAATAATCTATTTCTGTATTTATATCTAATAGAGCTTGATATCCATGAATATATTTTATGATGATTAATTGCAATCGCTTTCTCTAATATATATAACTAAACATTTTTCTAAATTAGTCGCCGGCAGAACCTCTACTTGAGCTAGAGCTTTTCTCTGGCTCTTCGTCTTCAGATTGTTCCTCAAATTCATTATTGGCGAACATATCTGTAACAAACGGATGTGACATGAGGTCATTGGCGTCCGGACGATCATCCGGAGACCTACCAACATCAATGATCCTACAGAAGACATGTGTTTCATAATACAGACCTTGTTAAACATTTCCGAATAAAATCTTTAGCGACATCCGATAACCAGTCAGGAATTTTGGGTACTGCATTAGAGTTGCCAATGTGATACAACGCCCTGAATGGATTATCGAAGTTGCATTCTGCCCAAGGTGACGTAGCAGTTGCCATTTCTATTAAGACGCAACCAAGGCTCCATATATCGACCTGAGTCCTCAGTTAATAACGTCATGGTACAGTCATTTCGAATAATTATACCTTGCGACCGTAATTGCCCAGGAGTACTTCAGGAGCAGTCCAAAGCGGAGTGTAATTATAACCTATCGATGGCGCCTCTTTGGCAAGAATATTCTCAAACTGCTTAGCTGATCCGAAGTCTGCTAGTTTCAAGTTTCCAAAAGTATCTACAAGCACGTTTTTTCCCTAATGTTCATTTAGAGATCACAATCGTGATGAGACCTAATGAACCTTGATATCACGATGTATAACATCCTGACGATGCATGTATTCCAGTGCTGATAACAGTTGAGCAGTATACATTTTTATAGTCGGCTCCTTAAAATGGCCGAAACTTTTAGCATGTTAGACATTGTTTTAAGCCAAATGAGTTATTCAGTTCACCTTTCAAGTAAAAAATCAATTGATTTTCCAGGAACGTATTCCATTAGGATGTTGAGCTTGGTTGTATCTTGCTCAGTTCCCAACAAAGCAACAATATTAGGATGCTTGAGCTTCTTCATCAAATTAATTTCCGTTTGAAGTTGCGCGGCGCGAGCTTTGTCTTCCATCGTGGTCAGCTCAATCTGAACAGGAAAGTGAGTTTGAAACATTTAAGATTTGATTTGAGCACACCTGTTTGACAGCTATTAATTCGCCAGTAACAAGCATCCCCATATAGACTTTCCCAAACGATCCCTTTCCTATCATATCGCCTTTCTTCCATTCTAGCTTGATTTCAGTGTTAGATTCAGGGGCACCTTGAGTGATCGACATTGTATGCCCCTTGGGAAGTCTTCTTGGCGAAGATCGGCGTTTTTCTTTTGAGCTTGGAGACACTGGTGGCGATACCGTTAAAGCAGGTGCAGAAGTCGAAAGTGTCGGTTTAGGAGCAGCAGCTACTTCTGTTGATGAAGTAGGACTGATAGATTCTGGATCAGATGATCTTGCACGATGTCGATCTGATGAGTTTGATAACAGCGAAGGCGAAGCAATGGGATCATTTGGAAGCGGCTGTAAAATACTTCTTATCCGGGCATCTACCTGTATAAATATTTAAACAAACAATGCAAGAGTTAATATTAACACATACTTGTCTGTTGAACCCATCCTCTTTGATAGGCAACGATGGAGATACTGATGAGGTTATCAAGCAGTCTTGACAACAAATTAGCTTATCTCGCACCTTTGCCGATATTTTATCTAATTGCTTTTGACAGAATGAACAGCGAAAGCAGTCAGGATGGAATTTAGCTCCAACAGCAGCCACAACCGTATGAACAGGAACGGGCTCTCTACAAACATTACAGACGACACGCATTGATGATGCTGAAATATGATTGGAGCAACGTAATTCGCCACCAATCGACAGATATTTGTCAAGATGTACAGCACATTGAACGCAGCGAAAACATTTTCCATGATAGAACTCGGCATTGACGGCCATACAGTCATTAAGTATAGGCTCACCACAAGATGTACATCTGTGAGCGAATAGCTCTTGATAATCTTGCTGGCAATATAAATGATCATCTTTTCGAAATATGGTAGAGCCAGATTTAGCCAATGGTCTCAAACAATGATGACAGGCAAGGCAGTGCTCATGATAGGGCTTTCCACTAGCCTTTATAATCTCATCAGCCTTCGCCTCTTGGCCACAGTGTGCACATCGTTCTAATGGGCCACCACATTTTTGACAGTATGGTTGACCATCTCGATTGAAGAACGTTGTGCCAAGTACACTCTGGCATTTAGTGCAAGTGAAATGTTCAGGATGATAATGAGCACCCATTGCTCCGATCATTTTTCCATTACTTATCCGCTCATTGCATTTCTTACAAACAGGTAGCAGCTTCTCGTAATCAGCTTGGCAATAGAACTTTTCTTTTTTGTGCCAAAACTTTTTCCCATGAAGAGTTATTCCGCATTGACAACATGTAAAGCATTCTGTGTGGAACTTCACCGTTCCAACCTTTATATAGGATGAAGTCCCCGAGATGGATTTTCTACATGCATAGCACGTGATGGCATCTGTGCCAGATGTTGACGAGGGCGGCAACGCGGTTCCATTGGCGGCCGCCATCGCCATCTGGCTGGTTCCTGGAATAAGGACCGAACGAGACAAATCGTTTTTCCAAAACCCAGCCAGAGACTCGAATCCAAAGGACCAGTACCAAAAAATGTATAGGCTGTGTGATGAGAGCTATTGGCACTGTGCTGTTCGGCCATAAAAATCTTTGGTCGGAGCCGTACTTGGTTGAATGGGATGAAACATTCGCCTCACCAGCCTCATTAAAGTCAAATTCAGTATCAATATGAGAATGTTTATATAAACAATGACTACTGTAGAGAGACTTGGTTTTGTTTCGTTAAGCGTCTTTCATACAAAAATGTATCGTAAAATGTTAGACAGACGCCTGAGATTGTGAATTAGATAGACGGACAATTTGTTGTGTATTTTTTCAGATTGAGCTAATCACTTGCTCGGAATATGTCATTGAAAGGCAATGTGACGTCGCCTTCTCCAGCACATCTAAAGTTGCTTCTACGTGGCCTACCGGAGACTTTTGATCTGGAACAATGTCTTCAAGCGATGGCATTGAAGTCGCTGTATACCTATTATAATCCCAAGCAGCAGACTGGCTGGGTAGCTCTGTCGCCTGCTCCATCCGAAAGCGATCTTTTGCCGATCTGTCAACAACTGATGAACGCCACACAATCGTTATCTATTGAAAAAGCACCATTGCAAAAAATCCCTCGTTCACATAGTCGCCGTGACCTTTCCGTTAATTCTATAGAGGTCGATCCTCATTATGTGAAATTTCTGGATTCGCGTACCGAAGATGGAGCGATGAAGCCAGTTGCTAAGCCAGCCGTCGAAGTCGAAAAAATCCCCACTACGGTCGCTCCTATTGTCTCATTTCTAGCGAGTCGCGAAAAAATTCCCAAAGGCCAAACGTATTCTGGACCATCAACTGCTGAGGCTTCCAATAGGGCAGCTCGACGAAAGAAACCCAAAAAGAAGAAGGAGAGAAAAAAGAAAACGGATAGTCCTGATTCTGCCAGCTCTGTTCCCAGAGCTTTCAATTCAACTAATAATGTGAAGCCCACAGAGCCTGTCAGCTTTGGTGTGAAGATCTTGACGAAAACAAGTAGTCAGCCAAATATACGGTGGCAAATCAAGCAGTCCAGTAGCCATTCTCAAGGATAATTCCTTTCTATGATTTAGGAATTTCGAGTACGAGCGATTTCCAAATCAGCTCAGCGTTGTAGGCTACATTCCGCTCTGATCTGTTTGGTCGTGATGCAGTTGGACGAAATCAATACGTTTATTCGTGCTATCTAGACAATTAAAACATTTGTCGAATCTGTTGACAAGATTTCACTTCTCATGAGTCGCCTGTTTAACAATGTGAGGCCATTCGACATCAAATGACTGAACGACATTACAACGTGAGATGCATGCTAGGGCTGAAGATTCTTTCTCGTTGTAAACAGAGCATATATTGATCTTGCTCTCGCCTGAGGTTTGAAGAATTTTCTTTGTGATCGTTAAGTAATTTAGTCCAGATTTTTATTGTAAATACCCTGTTCTGATGTACAACTTTCCAACCATCGAACTGTTCGATTCAGGCGATAGCATCAGGAACGCTTAAGGGGAGCCTTACCTTGATAAATATTTTGGATTGAGTAGCCAATTGAGACCCAAATATAAAACTCTCCAGCACTGCAAATATATCTCTCTTGAAACGATGACAAGATCTTGATCATTCTTGTCTTCTGTGTCTCGAATGTTTTAGAATCCTCCTGAACACATTGCTACGATCTGTACTGGTGCTTGGAAGATCTCCGATTGGGCGCTTAAAAAGCTTTTTAAAAAAGGAAATAACTGCTAGAGGACACAAACGAACCCATTAGCCACAATAATTATGTGGGCAGAGCCGATGATAAACATCAGCAAGACATCTAACATGAACATTAATAGGATGCAGATGTGTGAATTGGACCAATGTACTGATACAGTCAGGCATTTTAGTTGTGATTGTGTTGTAGGAGCTGGTGGAGGATGTGAGCTGCTCAACAATCTGGTCTTGATTTCATACAATATCGATCGTGTAGATTACCCATAAAGGTAAGACCTCTGCGTTCCTCCAAATGAAAATAGAACGTCAGCACATACAGTAAGCAGAAATAAGCAGGAGATGATACTTAAACCCTGTATGTAATCATACAGAATTTTCTTTCAAAATGAAATATTTGTAACTGTACGTCAACAAGTGTCAAAGTTCAGCTTATTGCAACTGTACAGTCTACTTGAGAATCAACAGTTTCAATATTCTCAGGACGAGCTCCTTGTGTATGATGATAGAGACTACCGTCGCGATAGCCAACACAACTAAGGAAACTTGTGCCCCTGTGGGGGATAGCAGATTGTAGGAACATTGCTATAATCTGAATCAATGCGAGCAGTATACTTGATAGGCCGAGATGAGAATGAGCCCCCCGATCATACAGAACAGCGATATCAGTCCAAACATCACTTTCTAGATTTCTAACAGAAATGCACGTGATTTGGCTTGGGAAGCATCAACCATGAGCGCATGGAATCACTGGCTGGAAAGAGTCGATGGACATCCACCAGATTTCTAACATGAGCCGTTCTGAGGGGGATTCCAGATCGCCTACGACTTTGCATGGCGAGCATCAGGCTGCGAGTTTAGAACCAAATAATGACGATGCTGCAGTGTCGCAAACAGAATCTTCAGTAAACACTGGACAAGAGGCTACCAGTAGTCAGTTTATGACTGCAGAAGGCTGTGATGAACTCCCTATCATCGACCTAACAGTCGAACCTGTTTACAAAGATAACGGCACAAGTCACCAAACTATCCCAGTCATTGATCTAACATCATCAGTTTCAGAGAAGAACAAAGTTGAAGTTCATATTGAACAGGAAAAGGTTGAAAGAAGCTGTGAACGTGAAGTTGAGATTCATGTCAGTGGTATTGATCGCTCCGCTTGAGACATTCGTCTATGAAATCAGTAACATGCTGGACAGAAAATTTATTTGTCAAGAGATTTATAGGAGCAATTAAAACTAAAATTGATTCATTAGTACTATGTTCAGCATGGAATAACTTTCCCTGTAGAACGGTCTACTTGTGGAGTACAGCATGTCCAGAAGGGAGTTTCAATACAATCAAGATAACGACACCACGAGCATATCCTAAACAATTGCGATCAAGACGTCTTGAAAGCTAGTTTGTTACTGTTTTACCTGTTGGGATCCGAATTCCAGATAAAAATCCAGCTGAGAACAATAAACCATAAAATAATACAAACAGAAGATAGAAGTATGAGAACTGTGGAATACCATGGTTTGGTTTTGGTTTGATATCCATAATTATGATGTGGATCGATAAGAACGATAGAGCCCATGAGAAACCCACCCACAAATCCACCTAGGTGGGCCCTTAGCAATACATGTTATATTAGAAGCATTAGCACATCCTATATGAGATTGCTTACCAATTATCAACAATGGGTAAAAGTCCTAGTGAAGAGTAAATCACTCCATGCATTTTCGCTCAATTCGCATACCAATAGCTAAGCCGAAAGCAGCGTTGACAATCAGATTCAGCAAATAACAGAAAGCGCTGCCCTCCATAAGTCTATAATTATGCAAGAAATCCCCGAAAAGGGACCCGATTAGTCCAAACTAGAATATTGTTTCATTTGGTGATTGACTCTATCAATTAATGATTACATACCAATGCTCCTGAAGCGCCAATGCTAATCTGCAATGGAAGAAATACAGCACTTAGTAGATTGCCGCTAATGCTTGATGTCAAATATATAACTGCTAAACGCCACCATCCAAATCCTTGCTCAATATTACCACCAAGACGCCAGATCATATTCAAGTTCAAAACGATATGAATAATGCCAGCATGCAGGAAGGCTGCTGTTATGAAACGCCACCATTCACCAGCTCGAATTTTTGCAGAATCCTTAGCCCCAAGATCGTCTAAAACAGCGGCCGAAGGACCAAATGTCGGATTATCACTAAAGCTTTCGAATCGCCAGTGATTCTGGTACATTGAGTATGTGAAGGCGGCGACATTTACAATGATCATCAAAACAGTAAACCTTCTTGGATGGACAGTTGGAGGCATCATATATGTCGTGGAGTTGACCATATTTGCCTAAGGTTAAAGGCAGTAAATATAGTTTCGAATGATGAAGAAGCGACGATGTAACCTGAATTGCACTGCTGTGCCGATAACCCTCACCCGCAACCAAAAGATATCAGCCAAGCACCCAACACCAAACACAAATGGTGAAATTTAGAGATTTCGCTAGAACTAACCATACCACAATTTTCGAGCCTTGTCAAGAGATTTAACAAACATCTAGGCACGTGCCTCGGAGAAAGAGTTCAGAACATATTTTTGGCTAAAAGAGTGTTTATGATGTACGAACGTCAACTGCAAACGTGAAACTGACTGATAAGTTGGACTATAATGATAACCTGATACTATAGCGATATAAATGTATATATATCACTATAGATATTGTGATTAATACGGAGATGTTTATGGTGTGTCTTGTACTATAGAGTATAGACTATAGAGTATAGACTATATTCTACATCTCTCCTATTATAATACTTGTATATCAACCATCATCAAGATCCAAGTACTAATAGCCACTCCCTGCTCTCTCATATTCATTATAATACTTGTATATCAATCATCATCAAGATCCAACTACTAATAGCCACTCTTTGCTCTCTCATATAATCTACAATCTATCTTCGCTTCTAGACAACCGATATTCGCTCTTTTCATTGCCAATATGGTCGTCAGTTTCTGCTGTTCAGATTATGTCTGCCTAATGCCATATTTATAGGCCGCTTTCTTTAACTTTCAAAGTCTTTTATGCGTCATATTGCTAACGATTTGCACATGCGCGTATATTCATGCAAGATGGCCCTCAATATTGGATTCGCATAAGACAGGGTATTTGGGACTCTCTTCATGCCTGCTTGTGTGTTAACTTGGAACAGGTTTCGTGGACTGTTTTGGAAGTTTGCACGAGTTGGTATGGGCAAATGCTAATAATACTGTGCTCAATAAGTGTTGACTATCTATTGTAATAGGAGAACGTCTAAGTCCAATTATTAGTTTTTGTTGCTTAGCAATGGGATTCAGTACCATTTTCCTGGAGTCTTAATGAATCCTCTAAACTTAAAACTTACATAAAAGTAAATTAACATTTATACTTTTTTTAACTTGTTGGAGGCAACTCACTATCTTATATGCCTGAAATTGTTTTAGTGAAAATGAATTTAATCAAGAGTGTATGGCATGAGAAGATTCTAATAGAAACTGGAAATGGGTCTTGGACGAATCAGCAAGTTTATAAAAGGTTGTTGAGGCTGGAGAAGTTGATAAATAGGAGATTTGCGCTAATATTCAGAATTGTCGGACTTGATTCAAGTCCGAAAAATTAGGATCGGGTTCCTCATCGGACTTCACTCGTTGTCATCTTGCCGTTATGGGTCGCGTTATTCGTGGGCAGCGAAAGGGCGCTGGTAGCGTCTTCAAGGCCCATGTGAAGCACCGCAAAGGCGCCGCCAAGCTGCGCTCTGTTGACTACAGCGAGCGCCATGGCTATACTAAGGGTGTCGTTCGTGAAATCATCCACGACCCTGGACGTGGTGCTCCCCTGGCTCGTGTCGAATTCCGTCACGCTTACAAGTACAAGAAGGCCAAGGAGCTCTTCATCGCTGCTGAAGGCCTTTACACCGGTATGTTCGTCTACTGTGGTAAAACTGCCCAGCTGACGATCGGTAACGTCCTGCCTCTGTCGTCCATGCCTGAAGGTACCTTGATCTTCAACGTTGAAGCTAAACCTGGTGACCGTGGTACTCTGGCTCGTACCAGCGGTAACTATGCTACTGTTATCTCTCACAACTCCGATGAGAACAAGACCCGTCTTCGTCTGCCTTCCGGCGCGAAGAAGATCGTCAACTCGGACTGCCGTGCTACTATTGGTGTTGTTGCCGGTGGTGGTCGCTGTGATAAGCCAATGTTGAAGGCTGGCCGTGCTTACCATAAGTACAAGGCTAAACGTAACTGCTGGCCTAAGGTTCGTGGTGTTGCTATGAACCCTGTCGAGCACCCGCACGGTGGTGGTAACCATCAGCATATTGGTCATCCATCAACTGTCAAGAGGGATGCCCCAGCTGGTCAGAAAGTCGGTCTTATTGCTGCCCGTCGTACTGGTCGTCTGCGCGGAAAGAAGAAAATCTCCAAAGAGATGTAATTGCATTTCTTCTATCCTGCTGTGTTTCTGTAATTCAATACACCGAAATTGCTTTAGTTTCATACCTTCTAATTCGTAACAAGGCATACAATGACACTCGAATCAAGTATTTGTTGAATTCTTTACTTGAAAGAGCGATGTAATTGTAATCTGATGTTATCTTTTTATATTTACGACTTTGGGTTCGTTGAATTTATAAATTGAATATCGAATGATGCATTCTAAAGCCCTTGGAATCTATACTACCGATATATGAGAGCTGATGCGATTCTGTGGCTTTGCAAAAACTTTATTTCGCATTTCTTATGGATGAACTCTATGTATGCGTTGAAGGCATTCCTCTCTTCCAGCTAATCTATGGTCGTTCTGGTCCACCTGGTCGTCTACATAGACTTCAACCTGAGCAATTACCAGATCCAGTACCTCCACTTCACCAATTAATATCAGTATGGCCTGATCATTTTTAGTCCAATCAGTTTTCTCATAACTGTAGGAGTTTCCACATGCTGCCTGCCAACGATGTCTCCAAGAACCAGATAGGAAGTCGCTGGTTGGTATTGGTCCGGCTTCTCATAATGTATTGGGTGATAGGAGTGATAGCCTATCTCTCTATGATTATTTAACCAAGATCCAAGACAATCCCCAATGGATTATAACTTTGGCGAATAACACGAGTATGTAAACATGATATGTCAAGCTTTATATGAAATTTGATATAGTATGCAGATAGACATTGTGCTGACGCTCTGCTTCTATATTGTTGTCGAAACATATGTAATCTACCAGATGATCATGATCTATGTCTAGTGAGTGGACTACCATGTAAATTATCAGCTATAATCATGTCGGCTGTAAGGAATAGTTCGTTCCTGTCTCTGGATCCACCTCAAGCCACACTCTTTATCGAGCAACTTGTGGATTCTGGAAATTCAGAACGGACCAGGCTCATACAATCATATCTGAAGCTCGTGTACAGATATTTAAAGCCGAACCAATAAATCTCAGATATCTTGGCTGCAATCACTGAATCAGAAGCAATAGAGGTGATAATAAGAAAACTATAACAAGAGTGGTCTGTTATCCTGCAAATTACTGCGTGATTTTCACTTTTTCAACATCTTTGTTAGATTGAGGTTGGCGAATCTGATAGACAAGAATAGTCATGTCGGTCCAAATCACCAATGGAGTCCCACCTGAAAGCGTTGCTCTATCTCAAGAAGACCTGCAAGTTGAAACCCTCGTTTGCTATGGCTGCGGAGAGATCTGATCTGTCATTCAGTTCCTTGAAAAGCTCGAAAAAGAGTTTGCCAATGATATGCCTATTCAGCAAGATATGCTGATTCGATTCGTTCGGGGATATGCTAATGAAAAAACTCGCTGGGAAACCACTGTGCAAAAGTTGAAAGAAACGCTGGAATGGCGCAAGGCGAACAATGTCGATAAAATTCTCTCAGCTCCACTCGAAAACGAAGCGAAATATTTTGAAATGTGGCCTCATGATTTCCATGGATTCTCTAAAAGCGGTCATCCGGTTTATTACGAGTCATCGTGTGCATCGGACCCTAGTAAGCTCCTGGAAGCTTTCTCGGTTGAAGACCAGCAGAGATTTCATATTCAGATGATGGAGATGCTAAATTTAATCAAACTAAAACGTCAACGAGACACTGGCTTTAGAACTTATAAAGCCATCGTTGTCATGGATTTATCAGGCCTGTCCAGACAACGTCAGTAATCATTTTCAAATCACATTTCATTGGGTTTTTTCATGGCTGAGAGTTTCATTGTATCCTATTGATATAATTTTGCTTTACAGATATGAGCTCCCAATTTACTGGGCCGATTAAGGCTCAGATTAACATCGATCAGTACTATTATCCAGAGTCTTTGCAGACTCTGTTCATCATTAACGCTCCGTTTGTGTTCCGAATGCTTTGGGGCATGATCAAGCCCTGGCTACATCCTCTAACAGCAGCCAGGATCCAGATTCTGGGCTCCGATTATCTGAAGCAATTACAAGAAGTAATTGATGTGGACCAAATTCCAAGATACCATGGAGGGTCTTGCAGCTGCTGTCCAGCTGATAAATCGCTTTCAGATCTTGCATCTGCCAAGTATCAATGTTTTGCCCAATTGCGGCAGGAATTGGTGGCATCTGAAGGCGATCAGCAGCAGTCGTAAAGACGTCTTTTATTGTATACAAAATATTTTATCGAATTCTGATACCTTCTATGTTTGGCTAGGTATCTAATCCATAGCATTTAGATAATTCTCTTAAGAAGCTTGCGAATATGTTATAGCATCAGGAACCTTCTCTATCCGGCTGGTTTTCCTTTAGTTTTCGATCAGAGTAGTGCAAGTTGCACCTGAATTCTGTTTGCTATTTATTGTAAGCTGTTAACTGTCAAGGTGTTAAGTGATCATTATTAGCACCGTTTGTTTACAAAAACATTTGGTCGAGTGATATACAATAATACCAGATTAATATGCTTGATGCCAGCTTTATGACGTCACTGAATTCAACTCTCTAGCAAAACATTGCTTGTGATTGTTTCCTCAATCGTTCACAAAACATGGATTTGGTTGAATTTAAATTTAACACAGTTTGTAAAGCGGTTATAGCCCACTGGTGAGTTACTGATTTCTATAGCCAGATTGCAACAATCTCCAGAGCTTCTATCGAGTTCAAATCTCAATTTCAATTCAATGAGCGATTAGACAAAGTGATTATCTTAGAAATTAGAGCCCGAGAAACTGATAAAACATATTTGTAAACCCGACAGGCTGAGTCTTGTATTATTGAAATTGGGCTTCTTGGATACGACCTAAATTGCAGAGTTGGATGAAAGTATGATGCCAAAACAGTTTTGCTAATTAGCATAAGCACTACGACCATGTAATTAGAATGGAGACTGTAGCATTCCCAACTCCAATGGACTGCAGCAACCTGACAATAGATTATCCATCCAGTACGATAATTTTACTAAAACATCGAGACTGAGAAATGATTTTACGACGTATAGTGGGTGAACTCTCAAGGTGATGAGACAATATAACCTTAACATAGCATACACCGAATGAACAGCTTGCCACTCAAGCTTCTGTCTACTTCTCCAATAATCACAAGAATCTGGTAGAAATTTTTTTGAAATGAAACGAGTCACGAAAAAGTCCAAACGGCCCCATCAGCAAACTTGTTATAATGTGCTAACCAAGATTTATTTAAATAAACCGATATATCTGGCAGTCTTGGACAGTTAGTGACAAGTTCTGACAATCAATTAACAGCAGTATACCGGTAACCAGTATTGGAAGGAGAATTTTGGAATAATTTCATAAATTTTTGATTAAGTGCGTGACGGTGTCCGTGATTTTGGATTTCATGGGAAATCTCTGCAACATTGCATTATTCAGCCATGAGTAAGATAGTCTGTGGTACAAATACAGGTCTTATAAAGGGTATCATCTCTCTATTCATAAGTTATCTCCATTATATACTTATTTTCATTATTTAGTTGTTAATCTCAAATCGAAAACTGTCGAGTCAACATATGGAATCCAAGGCGTAAATCAATCCATTAGCAAACTACAAATATCTCATCAATGTCGACTAGCTATTGCAGCAAGAAAATCAGGCACTGTCACAATCACATCGCTTGAAGATGGTACATTGACGAAATCGCTGGAATTTGGGTCTCGAGATCTGGTCGGTTTATCAGTATTGCATGACAATAGAATTCTGTCCTGTGATGATATTGGCAATGTAAAGATTGCCAATATGGAATGTGATTCGATCATGACCAGCTGGAAGGTTGGTGATAGTATTCGAGGCTTCTCTTGCAATCTGGAACAATTTGCTTGTGGTGGTAAAGAGCAAGATCTCAAACTTTGGGATATATCTAATCAATCGATTATATTCCAAGGTAAGAATGTGCCTGTTGATAAATTATCTATGAGAAAGCCGATCTGTATCAATACGATCAGTATGCATAACGATAATCGCAATCTGATTGCTACTGGCACTGCCTATCATGAAATTCGTCTATATGATACACGACGAGGTCGACGTCCTGTTAATGATGTTCAAGTTAGTGATAACGCCATCACTGCCATGACAATGGGTTCATCAGGTCAATCATACAATATATTCGCTGCTGATGCTGCTGGTATACTACAGCAATATGATCTGAGAAAGAATCTGTCGGTTGTTGGTCGATATCGAGGTCCTACTGCTTCTATCCGATCTATTCATGTACATGCTAATAATGGTCTAATGGCATCTCTTGGATTAGATCGTCACTTGTATGTTCATGATGTCTCTACTAGAACATTATCTGCACGAATATATCTTAAACAGGCTCTCAATACTGTCTCATGGTATGATGGCATTAACACCTCCAGTACAGAACTAGACGGCCATGAAAGCAATGATGATGATGATGATCTGTGGAATGATATGGAGAGCATAGATAATGACGATGATGATGATGACAATACGAGACTCAATAAACGGTCGAAACCAAGTGATGATGAATAAATGATAATATTAATAGATGATTGGAATCACTGGTTATATAGCTGATTAGATATAATATTCCTGGCCTGATTAACAGCTACACGAACACGTTCATTACCATCAGCTGTATATTCCGATATTAGAGATTGCATAGCATTGATTAGTTGCAGATTATCACTTCGTACTAGATCAAGTTCACGTTGTAATTGTTTCATTTCAGATAGATGAACCTGATTAGTATCATCATCATCAACGGATTCGGCAATCATCATTCGGAACTGCAACTGAGCATATCTAAGATCTTTCTCCAATTGTTCGATATGTTGTCGTGATGTCTGAATCACAGAATCTCTATCGGATAATATGGAATACATCTTTGACAATTCTGAATTCAATCGATCTCTAGTATTCTCAGCATCCTGTAATTGAACCTGCAACGTTTGCATCTGGTTCATTTCAGTGTGCGCCAATCGTCTCGATCTATAAGTTTTTAATGGAATAATATCATCTTGGTCATTATCATGTTGTGAATCTGCTAATGTCTGCTCTAAATGTCGGATACGTTGCTGTGCAGATATAGTTTGTGTACGTATGCGATGAAACTGTTTGCAGTTGTATAGAGCAGTAGAGATGCGACTAGAGAGAATTTCCAGTCTGTTGATATGATCGGGAGTCCATCTTCTTCCATCAATATTATTATACTGACAGATCTATAATATACCCAACTTCAATGACATGTAATATATTGAGACAATGTGATTCTGACCTCAACTACCCCAATAATACGCTGTTGATGGTCATAGACCGGTACAGCCATAATTGACATTATATTGCATGATGTATACCAGGACAGATTACTGAGACCCAGATTCAGATTCTGTAACTCCACATTCGATAATATTGTATCATTCCAAGGATTAAACAGAAGCAATGATCGACCAAGACGTTGCACTATTCCTACGACACTATTTTGTGATGGTAGACGAATACTTCCAGGTACGACTTCGAATATGCTCAATACTACCATTAGAGAGCATATGATGTTCTTTACCTGATATTGCATCAGCCATATTACTGAATAGATCATTATGTTCACTATCATAGAGAAATAAATGTGCACGATCAGCTACAAAGGCTTTGGCTATGAACATGTGCACAGCTTGGAACCTACACAGATGTTAGGTGTAATAACGAATATATATAGATATGGTTAATACAATTGTGATAGCTGTACAATACCAATTATGGCACTACAGAACTGCACAATCTCATTCAACGAATGAATAGAGTCTTGATGCATTCGTATCTGATCATTGCTCAATGACAGCGCATCCCGAACTCCTCCTAATTGTTCAGCAGATTTAACTGCTTCCTGCTCCCATTTACTGCACAGCCGATTGCTCTGTATGAATAAATGAACATAGAATCTAATTTCAAACGGCTTTGCTGTGAATACCTGCATAATTAAAGACAGGAAGGCAGCAATGGATGTGAGATAATCAGCTTCAGTAATATATGGCTGATTCTGATCACATGGTTTAATATTAACTAATTGTAATAGACCAGATACACATGCTGATGATAGATCAATAATAGGTATAATTATGGTAGATTGTAATGTCTCTAACATCCATTGATCTGGAAATTCCGAATATCTCTCATCAACACTAACACATGGTATAATCTGTAATGAAGCTGATGATACAGCAGTACCCAGGAGACCTTGACGAGCACCAAAATGAACATCGTCATTTTGCCTGCCAGTTGCCAAGGACATGTCTGTGTAAATGAGATGGAATCTCAGATCATCAGAAAGCAGAAATAATGCAGCACCACGAAATTCGAACCGTCGATGTAGCAATGAGATGAGATCCCGGCCGATCTGAAGACAACGATCGGGTCTATCCAGACGCCATGTACCAGCTCGTCCTAATAGCTGTAACTCCAACGATCTACATGATTCTATGCATACTGTTAAATTCACCAACATCTGTAAAAATCAATAGCTGACCTGATCTATCATCGATATGAGCTTCACGATAATCTTCAGGAAGTTGGTGTTGTATAGAAAGGGTCATGATTACATCAGCAATAAGTTCAGCAAACTGCGATTGTTTGGGTGAGAAAGGCGATCCAGATTCATATCGAACACATCGAAGAAGACCCAGAGCAAGATCCTGATTAGGATCTTTGAGCGGTATATATAGTATAGAGGACAGATTCTCTGTCGAATACTGGCCCATTGCATCAGAATCGGGATTGTATCGTGGATCAGTGCTGATATCCACAACCATATATGACGATTTAGTAGATAGAACCCAGGACATAATACTACCAGCACCCACGATAGTCTTCTCAGTGAACGATTTCTCATCAACTGACCACATTATTAGATAAAAGATTGGAGACGTGTGACATTATTATGAACCTGGATATTGAAGTGAATTAGGTTGATGATGCTTAAATATAGTAACTGAATCAGCCTGCATTAATCTGCACCATGATGATTGTAACATACACATCTGTTCAGCAGTAATATTAAAACAAGATCCATTCAGCTTCAACACGAATGTCAATAGATCTCGCAATGCCTGCTGTCGACCTTTAAACTCATCTATCTCGTTACTTAACTAGATTATAGAAATTAGAAGATTACCAATGTCTCATGGCCACAATCTTTACCTGATCTATTTTAGCATTGGCATTATTCAATTGATCAGTCAGATAACGAATATTAAATAGATGATTGACCAGATTGCCATAGATGCTGCCGCATAACAGCTCCAGATCATCAAATCTGGGGCTGCGACGTATGATCTGAACCAATAGATGACCGTACTGGCTCGGAATCCACATGGCCGCCATCCCCTGATGGGATCGCGATACAGCCGACATGACCATACCGCTCTGCATTGCTTGATGGGCAGATTGTGTGAGGTCATGATCAAGACCAGATGTTAGCTCATCTATAGATGTAATACGAGCCCAATCAGCCAAGATATTGAAACCATCATAGCTAATGGCCATGGAGGCGAATATATCACGTAGAGTAACCTCAAGCCGGGTTGTAGCTGTACTCGATATTGAGCCGCGCCAATCGTTCTGAATGGCTTTGAGAACTTTCTGGGCATGATCTAGTTCTGTTCGAGCTCTTTTACCATTCTCTACAGCCTCATTATATTGCGATCTCAGCTGAGATTCAGATTCTTTCCATCGGTCTGCGACATGACCAGATTCCACAATTATGGTGGCAATCTGGGCCAGTATTTCCAGGCATCGTACGTGGCACTTGTTAGGAGATTGCAAGCCTGTCTTGGTTACAATTAAGATACCTGATCCCAGTGTTACTGCCGTGGAGATAAATGTTTGTGATAGAAGTGGGTATTGGCAAAGAGTTGAGTCGTTATGATGGCAATGATCATTGGTAACTGTTGACGACACTAACAATTGTGCTAGATCATGATCCAGAATTTGAACGCCTTCCAATAATAAGGTATTGTCAGTAATAATCGGAATGTATCGGCCTTGATTGTACTGGATCAGATTTGCAAATTTATCCATTATTGAATGGAGAGCTGTATGACCACCAGATCTCAGCTGCTGAATGGCTTCATTATGAATCCAGTTCATCACTGAGAAAAAGTCTGATAGAAATGTGTTCTCGTGACGGCATTGTTGTAATGCTTGTGTAGAGATGTTCATGGATTGTGACATTTGATCCATATTATGACGTAGAAGTAGAGCAGATGCTGCTGATCTGGACACATAATCGCAGAACTCAATCTGTGATATATTCCATGCATTACTGCTAAATATCAACAGCAAATAATCACTGAAAAGTCCTGAACGCAATACAAAATTTGATTGCAACTGATGGTCAACATCTTGAGCACAAATTCGAAGTAGGTCAATAGCAACATCAGTGGGTACAGAGACTGTTCGATTAGTTGGTGTCAGGTTCAGGATTCGCTCATCAACGTCGTTCTTTGACATCAAACGAACTTGACATGGTATGAGAAGCTCCTGGACGGTACCAAGGAATCTCTCGAATGACATAGCATTGTCAAATACATCCATAGTTAAATGAAGTAATCGCTGAAAGGAGCAGGACTTAGAATTAGCCTGGGCCAGTGTTTCATTGGCTTCAGAAAGCTCAGCTTGTTGTGTATCAAGTTGAACTAATAATGAGGACACTTGGATCAGATACTGTATCCATAATCCTAATATTGAACAAAATAATCGCGCTTGATCGTTATTCACAGATTGATCGGTCTCTGGTCCTACAGCAAGACATACGCCCAAAACATTATGTTCACTATCTAGTATTGGTAAACCAATCACTGATTTCTTATCCCTAATTAATCACATCTCACACACAATCAGACACATAATATCCAATATTTCAATTACCCATCGGCAATGGTCGAGCTGGGCCAGATTGATCGCAGATCTTTGAATTGGACCCGACTTTCGGTAATGTCCTTAGACGAGCAGGTCTGCTCCAGGACTTCTGATAGATCTGTGCAGCATGTATTACGAAATTGGTTACTTTGAGTCATATCCCGGTTACCTGAATTCAGTTCTATCATTGATGTTAAGGTTCTTAAATCAGTATATTTCAGTAATTTTTCTGTGCCAAAAACGAAGAACTGTTCCAATCCACTAAGGGATTTCCAAAATATCAGGCCGCTTTCCTCCAACATCTCACGAATATTCATAGATAGGCCTGGGGATATCTTCCAAATCGTCTCCACAAACCTGGAAGCTAACGATGCTGCTTCACCCAATTGTAACGCTCTTTTACTGATTTTTGTCAAACGTGACACCTGGGCTGATAACAAAACCTGCATTCGTTGACGGCTCTGACGTTCAGTCTGAGCCAGCTTAATAGCGGGTTCCAATCTATATGGATTGGGTGAGTATTGCCAAGGTTCGGTGAAATGAGTTGGTCCTCTACCGATCCTGGAGTTTCAGTGAGCTTCGATAAGATCGAACCATATCGAGTAGAATATTAGAGACACTCTCGAGGAACTTTTGGTCGCTGCTTGAGAATCGAGATCGATTCCCTGTCTCCAGATCACATTTATTGCACACACGAATAACGCCCAATACTCCCTGGTTGATAACAGTTCAAACCTGAAATATTGTTGTGCTAATCACCATGAGCTGACCTCTTTATCGGTACCAATTGCCGACATCAGCAATGATCGTGGTTTGGGAGATGATTTCAACCCGTATGGAATTCCATCATATTCCTCATTGTATGCATCGGGTACGTCATCTTCATGATAGAAAGCCGACATCCTGTTTATACTGCCCTCAAAAAATCATCATGGTTTAGAGTTTGTCATACCTGGAAACTGCCACCTGCGTCAACAAACACACCTCATCGATTGGACATCGCACTGTCTTCAAACTTCCGGTCGTACTGGACTCCGGCCCCGATGTCCACAGGTATGTGCATGTTTGATCGAACAGCCAGAGTTGGGCACATTCCGCACCCAGAAATTTGGCCTAACCATGTTTCGAATTAGGTTTGCAATTTCGTCAAAAGAGCGCTATTACCAAAGGACACGTATCAGGCCCGAAAACGTTATGCAATCCTTTAGACAAGGTAACAGTTCGTGCACATTCAATTAATGAATTTGCCATCTGTAGCTGGGTCTGTAATCGTCCCAGCTCTTTACATTCATGTGTACTCTTCTGAGTTAATTCTATTAATTTCCATTGATAAGCCATCAGCATATTGAGACGTGCAGAGACTGCTTTCATGCCCCAGAGCTCCACTCGACTAAATTCCTTCCCCTTTCCAATATAAGCGCATAACTGTCCCCTCCATCCAGCATTTTCAGCTGAATCCAGATCCTCATTTAAGGCCGGAGACATTGAGAAATCTGCACGAGAATAAGTAAGCGAACCGGGCTATCCAACATTGTTCTGACGTGATATTGGTGAGGAATTGCTGATTGTTTCGGAATCAGGAAGCCAGCGATACCACATTTTCCCAATGCGAATCTGTTGATATATTTTAGTAAAATCCTGCACATCATAATGATCTGACCTGAAACATATCAGTCTGCGTAATAATAACAGACAGGGCAATGAGGGCGCCTTCCGCCACAGCTCGAACAGCGGTAGGTTCATCAACAGGGTTAATCAGATCAGTTTTAACAGCCAATGCATTCATAATGCGAATCATCTCTTCATTCTCTGCTTCAAGCTGTGCTAATTGTTCAGATGGTCCACTGGTTGACGATATATTCAGATCTTCAGAATGTTTCAGGGACGGTCTAGATCTTGGTGTAACAGGTTCACTGTTAACAACAATCTCAGACTCCATTGAAAAGATTTTCTTTCGGGTAGGTCGACGAGAACCGGCGCGACTGGACCTATGTGAAGATATTGTCGATGTGACCGATGGCGATCGCGATGGTGATCTCATAACGGCTGCGACCGTGACCGGCTCGGTTGCAGTGGCATTCAAAGATCGTCCGGAATCCCCAGAGCCGTACGATTGCGATTCTTCAGCGATATCAGAAATGCTATCGCTGGGACCGAATATGCTCTGCAGGTTGAGATTCTTCATATCTAACGATGAGATAACACGTTCATGAAGACGTCGGGGTCGGGGAGGTGATAGAGGCAGTTCATCTTGCACGTCAGGCACTATCTTGGGTAGAACATATTCAATCTCACCGCCCATGAACTCGATCGTATCAGCGCTATCATCGGTTTCGATAATCAATGCTGCCATCACTTCGTTCACTTCTTCGATATCGCGACCTTCACCTGAACGTGATAATCGTCGAAATGACGACCTTTTCAGTAGCGGTGAATTGATCTCTGACTTGGCCAATGGTAACGAGACTGGTTTTGTATCCAGATTGTTGATTAAAACATGTCGAGTTGTTCGCTTATTGTCAGCGCTCTCCGAATCGGAATTACCAGTGGCTGTTGCTTCCAATAAATTCGAGACCGATCCGGCATGAAGCAGAGCAAAGCTTTTGATTCGTGCTTCAGCCGAAGTTGAACGGGTAATGCTGGGTCCGGCATCATCTTGTTCAGTATCGCTATTAAATTCTGTCGACATCCAATCCCTCCATGCTGAGACCGGCTCTGACGATGATCCTGTTAGATCCACGTTCATACGTCCGGCGAATGATTCGATCATATTGGCATCAATCTGGTCACCGTTTGTCAACGATGACGATCGGGATAAACGAACATCGTCATCAGATAGCATAATAGTGGAATTAACCCGAACCGCAGAAGGTGGTTTATGGACTTCTTCCATGGGTATCACTGCTGTCTGATTAGATTCAATCGGTTGCGGTTCGTCGTCAACAGGTCGATGGCGCATTGTCGCTGATGCATTAAACTGGTTGTGTTTTCGATCGAGAAACGACCCGCACATGTTGGCAAATATTGATAGAATTACAGAGAAGTGGTTGGCGAATTTTGTGGCTTCTACGCCGGCAAATACAACGGCAATAACTCTGCCCAGATTATCCAACCTAAGGTGACACCAACACGTCAATAACGGTACATCCTAACCAAATCATATAACACGATCTTACAATGGAGTGCAGGTGACTAAAAGAGGGTAGGCTACTTTAGCTACATGAACGTTATTTCGTATAGTGATACATCGGGAATCAATCGTCTGTTTAGCGAGACGTCTAAATGCAGGCGAATGTGAGATCTTATCAACTCTTTCAAGGCGATATGGTAACAAATGTCGCGGCATGACAGAAGCAATGGCAACCAGCTCAGCATCGAGCGCATCACGTAGCGCTGCTGCCACCTTTGTAGAGAAATTACTTGGGTAAAGGTCGCCAGACTCACCATCGAACAACTTCGTAATTAGTTCGCAACCATTAACCTGGGCTTTATATCGATCACGGTCAAGAGTGATAGTAGAAAGATCCTTTTCAAATCCTTCGAATTGATCTCGTACACGACGTTCACGACGTAATGCGGTACATAGCCTTCTGCAAAATAGCTTTACCATCTCTAGATCTGTGCTGGTAAATTGTTGTCCATCATTCTTTCCGATCAATTCCACGACTCCATAATCAATAGATTCGCCGTCTGCATTTGTATCAAATGCTGGGACACATAACAGTGATGAACAACGGCGATAATCGAAATCGGCTGGAACATCGATTTCTGGATCGAATTCGTGATGATTCAGCAGAGCGTCATTAAGCATAGTATGCTGTCTTCTAATCTGAACAGAGCCAACAATCCCAAATCCCAGCTTCTTTCGGTGTTCACTAGCAGCATTCGCATGGTCCCCGCTAAAACATATCAACTCTTTGCTCTCCTCAGAGATGAGCCATATTCGACAGACTTGGCATTTGAGTGCAGATTGTAATTGGGTCTGAGCCCAGGATAATACTGAAGAGTTTCGGGCTCTCTCTGATTCTATATTGCTGACAATCGTGATCATATTCAAAAGTATTTCGCAGCGTTCAGCACTGGATGCTTCTTTCTCTTTGAGGTTTAAAGAGTTTAAACGGAGTCGTAAAACATCAGCGGCAAGTTTGGCAGAATCGATTTGAGAGGAAGTGGAAACCCCTTCCAGATAGAGAGCATTTTTTGCAGTATCGCCATTTTCAAGTATTGGGTAGCAGGCAAATGAGTCTCTCCTGATGGTTTTCTTGAGATTGGCACTTTCTTGAACAATCTCTGGACAGGTTCGTATCTTCTTTGATGATGTATCAAGAAGAGTAGCTGCTGTGCATGGAATAGAAGAGGATATAATACTCTCTAATCCTTTTTCTGATACTTTTGGTGACCAATCGCAGAGATATTGTACCATATTAGAAAGGGACCCGATTTGCTTCTGATGTTCCTCATTTGATTGTGACATGATTTCATGACGAACGGTCAGTAATCTTTCCTCAAATGCCTTCTGCGATGAGGCAATCTGCATCTCTAGATCATTAACGCGCTCTTTCAATGTTTGACTTTGCTGGGATTCCACCTTGAGATTCAACAATGCTTCTTGTAAATCTAACTTCACAATCTCATTCTCCCTTCTTATCTTAGAATTTTCGGATTTTAAGCTTTCACTTTCGGCTTGTATTTCTTTAATCTCATTGGATTTAGCAACATCTGTGCGATAAAGAGAGATGTCGGATCTGTTGATATTGGCGAACACAGCTTGATCAGGAATCACCGATGCTACCGACCCATTTGTAGGCGAAATAGAAATCGGGACATCATGTAAAATTTGCTTGATATCTGCATCGGTATCTTGAGTGATCTGTTCGGCGAGCCGAGAGAACATTGTCTTCCATTTGAGATCGTCGGCCTGGTCATCTGCCGACTCTGAATCGGTCTCCATTGACACTGTTGCACAGATATATGAAGCTATGAAGTCATGAAGTCATGCTATTATCTGCTGAAGATATAAACAAGTTATAGTTGTATCTCAGGATTCTAGCCCTATATCAATAGTTAGGTCAACTTCACCTGTTATGTAACATTAAATACATACAAGTGCAATGTAAAGCAGCAGCCCAATCTCGAATAGGAATACCGGTACGGTCTGTTCAAGTCAGCAACAATTATTGTCAATGTACTGAGCAACCAACTTCATATCTGCTATCCTCTGAACATGTTTTTACATCTGTTATTCTATCCCGGAATTAAATATTTGGTCGGAATCATATACACAGTATCTTGTCTTATCGAATTGTCGCAGTTATGCGGGAGTTGGCATTTGGGTCAGCCTCAGACAGCATGAACGACCTGAGCTAGATCGTAAAACGATTCCGGACTACAGTTGTTATGATCAAGTAAGCCATACGAATTAATGACCAACAGCAATGGTATTTCTGGTAAGAAGATGATATAGACAGACATTACATGGTATTGTTACAAGTGAAAAGTGACAGAGATGAGAGATAAACTGGTGACTACTGACTAGGGTTTGTACTGTATTGTTACTGGTTAGATAGTACATGTGTATATAGACTAGCTATGTGTACACAACGAGTGGAACAGTACAGGAATTCAAGTGGTGAGAAACCCTAATGGCAGTCAATGTGCGTCACTGGACCAGCTCGTGACCAAGTCTAAATCATGGTCACGAGCTGGTCCAGTAGTACAGAGGTAGACATGCACTAGTTACTATTAGCATGCCATTTCAGATATTATTCATCATCATCTCTGACATATAGACACAGATATTCATATATATTAGGGGTTGGAATCCTGATCCTCTGGCTAATACCATGTACTAATTAGTTATTGTAGTAGAGTCGGCCCCGATCTATTCATCAATATCATCATCAGATCTCACGGTACCTGATCAATATATTCAGAATTCTCATTCTGACACATCATCCATTTACTTACAAAATTAATATCAAATGGCAACTGCAGATGATAGCCTTCTACTTAACAAATGGTTACTTCAACGTGTCTTCATACGCAAGGGCCGGTACGTCGGTCATCTGGGTCAGGTTGTTGGCTCTATCAATGGTCGTGTTCGGGTCCAGATTGGTGATGATATAGTTAATAAGCAGGAATGTCAATTAGAGCTATATGATGCATCACTACATTCATCAATGAATGATATTATACCTGGTATTAGTAAACCTATACGTCCACCTACAAGATCATCACCAAGTCTTATTGGATCTCGAGTTCGAATATTGAATGGCAAATTTGGTGGTTATTGTGGCCTTGTTAGTAAAGGTGGTAATGGATACTTTGCTGTACACATCGATACTGGTCTCAACAATTCTAATCCTTCATCAATTGTCATGAAACGCAGCTCTGAGCTGGTTATATTATCAAATAGTACATGCAAGGAGCAAGGAGAGACGATTACTATGACAAGTAATAATAATGAAGATGTACACAAGGCTGCTATTATATTACTTGATTTAATGCAATCAGAGATCGGATCAAGGAAAAGATGTCGATCACCAGATCGATTTGAGACAATTGAGGGATTTTGATCTAGATGATGATCTAGATCAGAGAGGACTTCATATATCATACTCATATGATTCTGCTTAGATCTATCTAATTTATCATTAGACAGATCTATGTTCACCTATGAATAATGACATTCTTAATACATCTATTGAGTATTGGATATAATTCGATCTGAAACTAAATTCAATTAATGATGTATCTCTACAGACACCCAGTCGATAATTATATTCAGATATCACAATCAATGCCCAAAAGTTCAGTTTACAATTGCAATTTCTATATCAACAAATTTACTCTTCAAACAATACCATCACATCAATCAGGTTGGTGTCGTGGACCAGTATGTTCGTCAATCCCAATGTATCGTTTCTGCGAATGATAACCTAAGGACGTAGTAATGCAGACCATATTTTTCAAGTGTTGATCGAGCTCTGAATGACCAGTAGTAAATAGAGTAGAGAATAGAATGAAATAATATATATGCATGCATACAGTATTAGAGCCATATATCCTGCAATGAATCGGTTTAAGTATCTAGTTTTGGCAGCTATCTCAGTGACTATTAACATTGATATAAAATTACATATCAGCAGTCAGCTATCGCATAGATAGTTCAAATTTTAAAATTTGAAATTACAAGTATTCAATCCACTAAAATAGGTCAAGCAGAACTTCTACATTTGCCACTTAAACGTTTTGCATAATAGATAGTATAAACCAATATGACAAAATCGACTGATAAACTAGTTACAAGTCTGAAAATACATCAATGAAGATCGTTTTGGACCGTAAATGAGTGGCATATTTCATCATAGTGAGAAGTCTTGTTATGATGTTAGAGATAATCGAATATCCTATATCGATGAATGGACCCGGTTTCATATGAATACCGACATACTGGCCCTCTCAACTAAATTCATTTGTTTAATACTTGAATAATTTGTAAAGCGAACATGACCGAGCTTATAGCTGGATGTCTGTATCGATTAACAGGCGATAAGGAGGGAGGACATCATAATTCCTATGCATTAATTAATGATAGACGTGAGATTATGCTATTTGATGGTATTATGCCACAAGCCATACCTGCTATATCTGCTATCTTGGGCATTAATAATCTAAGTATATATTAGTAGTAAGAACTCACAACCAGAGAATCTTAATATCATATCTAGTCGGGGTCATACTCACCCATCGACATATCCCGGCTATCGTTGGACGTGAAGGGATTGAGGAATGGCGAGCTAGATTCGGGAAGGATGTCCCATTCTTTCTATCTATCTCAGAGGCATCACATCGATCAGCTATGGAGGCATTGCCTCTATATGATAAATACATAGATCCAGTTAATAATCGGATCTTGACTGAATTTGGTATCGAGACGATCCCATTCCCTGGACATACTCAAGGAAGCTGTCTCTTCTATCATCAAGATAAACAGATGATATTTACTGGAGGTAGGTCTTCTCATCCTGATTTCTCTTCCATACTGCTACAATTGTTCTGATCATTGTTGTTTTATAGCTATATTATTGTTTGATTTGCTTGCTATTTGCAATATTACAGACAAATAATTGTTGCTGCCAGATTGTGCAACGGGTCCAGGAGGCACATTCCGATCGGGTCAGGATAAATGGGTTCGTCCACCTAATAACTTATCGGAAGATGATGAACGTCTTCGTTCGAATTGGAAGAATTTTTTGAAATCGAGCGGAGGTCAGTTCTTTGGTGGGCGATCGGTTCGTTCGGTGATTCCTGGTCATGGTGAATGTATTATCGATCAAGATCAAGATCACATTGATCAACTTTTATTAAATTTAACAACTGATCAACTTACACCAAACCTTAATGTAAGCTCGATGAGATCTGAATGAGTCATTAAGGTTGAACTGCAATCGATTCTGTTTTGTACTAAAGATTTTGAAGTCTCCTATAATAATAAAATCAAAATTTCCAGTCTTGCTATGATCTACTAACGAACGAATTGGCATTCATATCCCAAAAAATTTAGCCATTTACTACGATTGCTTTAAATTGGCCCTAACGGTTAGCCTGGACCTTAGTCTGGTATAGATAAATCGAAACCAAATCGCTACCCAAACCGCCACCGTTACGAACAATATTCGGGAATGCTTCACCATTCCGAATCCTTTATGCAATGGCCGTGACTTAACAGCCATGTAAATAACAGTCCATAGCAGACCGGCTATATGCGAATACGAACGATCCAGAACGCCACCATGAGACGACAACAAATTACTCGTATCCTTCAGCATATGAAAACGCTAATAAAAATATCAGTAAAACTATTCGCGAAAGTTTTTAAAAAAGACCTTCCAGGTGGAAATAGAGAGATCGCCGATGATGCCGCATATTAGCAATCCATTATACCAGAGTAAGTACGATGGATCCAATGGGTCGATCGCAATTAGAAAACAGACAAAATTACATAGAATTAATCCACCAAAATACCCCTCCAGCGTCTTATTAGGGCTAATCTCTGGCACAGGTTTATAACGCCCGAATTTTTTTCCGATAAAGTATTGGAACGAATCCGAAGCAGCCACGATCGAAATATGAGCAATGAAATCATCTGTAGGAGAGCACGTAAACACCTAAACAGCGGTTAAAATCTCTCATTATGACATTGTGACAGCAATAGAACCTGTGTAGATGCCGTTAAGGCAAGCATGAAGAACAATACGCTAGCGATATCTTTCCATGGAGCTCGCAATACGCACATGACAATGAATATACCAATATTTCGTATAATGGCGAACCTCCAGACTACATCTTGCTGCCATACTATCAAGTACCAATCTATACAGCTGGATATCAGGCCAGCAAATGCCACTAATCGCGATAGCAGAAGCCTTTCCGAGGCACTCCTATGATATCCCAAAAGCAAAAGAAACGCTACCTGCCAAAGCTATTAAGAAATTCTCCAATCAGACAATCTAAGAGAATACCTCGTGCCAAACCAGACAAAGACAAAAGAACCAGACCGGAACTGGGAACCTATTCAGCACGAAGACGAAGAACATATGGAGACAGAAGCCGACGGGTACTCGTTGGCGATACCAAGGTGAAGGTGGCTTGGTGACATGATGCAGTGCATCTGATGATGCTGATGTTGTATTGCTCATTAAATGACGAATACAATTGGAACAGGACTTCTTCCCGGTGGCGCAGCCTTTACTGCTTAAATATCATCTGACTCTGCTGACGTATTATAATCTATCATTTATATATGATATCATTCTATGGTCACATCATCTCAGGGTACAATCTTCACAATGAGATCTCGCTCACTCGGGATTAATTTATGACAGATTTCATTACTGTTAAGCCCCAGCATCCCATCTCAATCAATTCCCATACATTGAGTGGGGACAGATTTCAAGACACGGACTAAGACGAGATTCAGTTATTCGTGTCGATATCAGATTAGGAGCGTGCAAATCGTAGCTGGGTGTTTTTTTTAGTTTTAATGATCAACTTTTTTTATCTGTTGTCTCATCGAGTACAGCTTCCAAGGATTGCTTACTCTTACGACAGTGCACGATGTAGTTGTTGTCGAGATCATCGAATGAGAGCTGGAACTGACATCGGAGCGGGTCGAACACTATGCCAGCTTGACTGTGAACAGCCAGGCCAGCAGATGTTGCCATGTCAGCTAATTGTGATGGCGTTATGAATTTATGCCAATCGTGTGTGCCTGAGAATCAGTGAGTTTGGCATCATTTCACACTGATTGAAAGCACCAATTGGTACAATTCTCGTAATATATTCAGCCGCAATGATGGAAAGTAAATAAGATTTTGTAGTTCTGCTGATGGTTGATAAAAATAAATGCCCATCATCCTATCAATATATCAACATTCCTTCCAGATTCTCATGCCATCGGATAACCTTCAATAATTTCTCAAGGCTGGATAAGAACTCTCTAGGATTATTGACATGTTCGACAACTTCTAAACATGTCACAACATTGAATTTCTCTTCTTCCTTGATTATAAGGTTCTCAACTGTTCCATGATGATATCGCAGATTTTGATGCAAAACGGGATCGTTATGAGCGTGGTCCATAGCTGCCTCTATGGCTTCTTTGGATGCATCTAAACCTGTAACTTGAGCACCTAGTCGAGTTAAACTCTGAACATCATGTTGACATAAGCAGAGAATAACCGAAAGCGAATTGTTCAACTTCTGTAAGGATACCAGCGCCACATCCAACATCTAGAACACGAAATCCCTCCATTGGATATGAAGAATGAACTTGATTTAAGGATTCTGTTATAAATTGTACCCTGGATGTATTCATGGCATGTAAAGGCCACCTTGGAGATATATTTAAACCACATCAATGATTGAATATCAGCTGAAACATACATTGGTCCATTGTACTGCCACCAGGTCGATGCAAGATCTGAGAACTTGCTGACCTCAGCCTTATCGACAGATGAAGAGATCAAACGCCGGCCCAGGATTGGGACCAGGCGACCAGCTCGTGACACCATTATGGCATATATGTGTCAGACCAATCTATTTGAACTTTATAGATGCACCATACCGTGACGCAGCAGATATTGATATCACACAATCAATTACAGACAGAAAATGAAATATCAATTGATTAATGTTCAAGCAAATAAAGTTTCAATAAATGTATTTAGATAAGAAGCTTCTCAATGGCGTCACGAAGAGGGTCAATTTGGGCCTTCAATTGCGAACCTTCATTGGTAAGAATGGAGCAGGCCACAACAGGACGAGAGACACCACAAGCACGACCCAGAGCGTCCTTTGAAGCCACGAACACGTATGGGACATTCTTGTCTTCACAAAGAAGAGGAAGATGTAGAAGAATTTCCAAAGGTTCAGTATCAGCTGCCATGATGATCAACTCAGAGATACCACGATTCAAGGTTTTCGTGGCCTCGTTGGCACCTTTCTTGAGTTGCTTGTAATTAGCAGCTTGATTGACAACATCATGGATCAGGACAGTGAGATTGGCATCGGCCAAAGGGAATGCCTTAGGGTTTGGTTTCGAATCAATAGCCATGATAATAAACTGATGTCGATCACGATCGGTTCTGATTCACGACAGAGAATGGATTCTGAAGCTGAAAGGCGTTAGCGACACGAAGTCCATGACCAGATAGATCTCCGATCACATTATTACGCACTCCGCCACGGACTTGCCTAAAAAAACTTCCGCGTTTTTTTTTTGTTCCAGTCTCAATAGTTTTAATAGATAAAGTATAAACCCTACCGGTAGCTTCCTCAAATTCCTTGAAACTTTTTTGATATTTCACCCCATTGATAGATTTTCTTACGACATGATCACATAAGAATTGCGATATTTTTTCACACCCACTGGCAGACATTCAACAATTCCATTGGGGGTCGTGATGCAAATTGGTGATGTCATTTGAATGATTTGATTATTGAAACTCACATTGGTTTATTCAAATCGACGAAATGGAGTTGTATGATATGATACAATCTAATAGATCCGTTTTCTCCAATATAAAATCCATCCACTACATCCACTACATCCTTTGATATCGATATTTTTCGAACAGTCTCCACATAAATATTTATGGCAGCCTACACAGTGGGCTGTATCACTATATTTATATTCTTATAACAAATCTCACATTCAGCATCATCTAATAATCGTGGCTTCAAATCAATGTTATAAAGATCTCTTTCAGACTCTCCAGAAAAGCATAGATTGTTATGGATTATCATAAAATCGTCTTTTTGTGATAATCCACTTAATCTAATAATTTTTTCGTCATGGCTAATGAATAGTACTAATTTCGGATACATTTTTGGGATAAATTCTAGATTATTTGGCTTTTTCTTTCGAAATTTTTACCGTCAATTACTTTGACGTTATAGCCGAGCCCAGATAGAATGCTGTAATTGTATTCCATTTTACTTTATTTAAGCATTTTGCTTTGAAGTTGTTTTGGGAGTTGGTCTGGGGATTGTAGTGGCCGGCCAAATGAACTTCAGGAATGCATATGCGGACTCCGAATTGCAATTCAATTCAATTCTGTGGGCTCTGTCTGACCCCTTCTGTGGGCTCTGTCTGACCCCTGTGCTCGTTGTTGTGAAGATTTCACTCACATTAAAACCGAACCTGGCATGACCTTGCTATCGTCATCCTAGTCCGCGTCAGCGTTCACCGGCCCTCTGTTGTTATGGGTTTCTCCGCGGAAATTGCCAATGGGAACGAATGGTCAAGCAAAGAAATCCATACTTCCTTTCAATATGCAGAATACCTGCAGCGTCAAATTCATCACAACTTTGGTGGATCTTCACTAGTTCATGTTGGGTTCTTGTATCTATCAGTTGGACATGATTTTGGAAAATCAACAATTCGGTATATTATACTTGTTCCATTCTATGATCCATCTGAGGACTGCTACTACTTTAAAGTTAACAGCCCGTTCGTGTATATGCGTGGCTTTGCTGCAGTTGCAAGTTATGAATTCTTTAATCATTTGAAAGACAGTTGGGAACAGTATGCAAAAGAGCTGCCTCAAGGTGCAGGCCAAGATTCCCTGCTGAAATGCGCCCCTGTTCACATATACAAATTTGAAGGTAATGATGCGAAGAAGCTGGAATATTGCCCAAGTACAAAATCTCCTAACGATTTCCTGAGTATCTATGATAGTTTCCTTGAGTTCGGGATTCATGGTCCCAGGAATGTTCAAGATGCTATCAGATCTCTTCCTGATTCATTCGACTACAGGGAATTTCAATGTCTTGTGGAAAATGCTGTGTACGAGGCCGATGACGCTCTTACAAAACTGAAGGAATGTGTTGAGAGCTATCGCCAGACCTGTCGAAGTTTCTCATTTCCAACCTTCCAGCTTGAGATTAAGAATCCGATGGATGGTCATTTGCCCTTTCCTGTTAAGAATTTAAGGGTGATCGTCGATGAAACTGGAAATAGAGTTGGCCCCAGCTCGAATAGCTGCAACGAAGTGTACATCAAGGCTGCTGCAGCAGAGCCTCCCACCTTAATTCACTTGGATTGTATTTGGTCGCTTTTGTTGAAAAACCTGCCCGATAATTTAAAAACAGACCTCAAAAACAAGAAAGTATTCGAACAGATTATTAAAGCTTACAACGATTTGAAAGTTAAGTATACATCATGCAAAGCTATATTATCAATATACAAAAGTTTAATGGGTAAAAGGATCATACGATTAGAATGCATCCGAATCGCCAGAGGACATACCAATCAATAAATAAAGCCGAAATAATGTCTCAGTGAATGCAATTTTAGTTATTAGACTAATATAGATATTTACTCATTTCTACAATCTCAGAATTCGATGGCTCTACTCCATCCATTTCAAGTGAAAAGGTCAGAGGTTTTAAAACGTAAAAGGAGTATCAACGAAAGTATCAAGCAAACCGTCGTCAAGAACTTAAACATCTTCGTATTGATTTTGATGAAGCTCATGATGTCATAGCTGAACTATTGGTTGAAAATGAATCTGAAAAGGAAATTATTGCATTGCAACATCAATATCACGAAGACGATGATGATGACCAACCAGTTCACCCAGAGACGCAGAACGACTGTCATTTGAATTCAAACAATACCATAGATTTTAGTATTACTATCGATAACGAAACAGTTAAAACAAACAAGAAGCGTCGTCATAATGAGCTCGAACAGCTGCTTAATGACATAAATTGACACAATTACTCATTTACTAATCATATCTTTAATGACTCCAAATATTCAATATCCTCTTCAATATGTATCACATCGCTGACTAATCTTTTCTCCATGAACTGTTTTCCTTACTCTGAATTTACCTCTCTCGTAAGTAATATCCTTTGGAAGCGACATCCTAACGATTTGCTCTTTGAACTCCTCTGTCGCTGGCACTTCGAGGTCGTTCATCTTGTGGTTAAAGTGCTTGTTGAACAGCTCTTCGTCTCGTTCTATAGCATCGTGAATCTTTAGTCGTTCATAGCGATTGGCATTCCGTCGAAGACACACCAGCATACAACACATTCAATCTGGATTATCAATGTCCTTCCACCCCTAAGACGTGTTGTTTGATTCTTTCAACGTCATTCGTCTGACCATGATACTTTCTATTGACTGTATAAATGCATTTCATCTCCTTATTTTTGATCCTAAGGACTTGGGGTTCTTACTTCGCTGAATATACGCTTGGAAAAGTAACACCTTTGAATTCCTCATAATCAACATGGATGTATTCAAATTTCGTAGCACGACTCAGCATTGTATAGACATCTCGATTGTTGATAACACGTCCTCCAATTAAATGACAATTCAAGAAGCAGTTGTAATGGTTAGCAGCTGTTCGTCCTTGATATTTATACATGGTGATGCCGTTGGCCAACTCCAAATGATTCCTGAATGCGAACCACCCATCGATCTCATTCCCCTTATATGATAATCTAATCTGACCGCCTGCCAATAACGAGGCAAGCGAATCTACAGCAGAATAAAGGATCTCCTCTCATATAACAGAACTCGTGTATTAATCATAACTTGAGAACTTATTCAATGTGAGATACACAATGTTATTCTGTAGTATCGCTTAACACCCAATATTGAATATTCATTGGCAAGCAGAACGAAATTCATATGACTTCCGATACGATCCTCCGATATAATCATCAATTCATGGGTCAAACCACATCATAATTAAATCGTATGATCTTTTGAATCAGGTCTTGTTGTATCATTGATATAATCATGTCAAAAGAACAAGCATGTATGGCTGCTAATATGTGTGTATTCTTCACATTATTGGTACTAATATTAGCTGTCTATATTCCAAATACATTACGAACTGAACAAGGAATTCAACAAGCTGCCAAAGCAGCATTAGAAAACATTCATCAAGAATCGGTAATACTATCCAGTTCACAACATCTATTATCACAAGTTCGATATGATATTCTGAAATGGAAATTTCAAGATTTTCAAACTCGATTCTCGACATCTAACGTTTTAAAGAAGCCTGAATTGCAGCAATCAATTGAAGATCAGAAGACACTTTTGTCTCAACTTGAAGCTCGTCTTTCAAACAATAAAGAAGCCCATAGTTAGATGATTGTACATACAGGATATATACCTGTAGCAGAGTCAAAGATTTTTGAAAAATTCTAATATATCTGATATTGATGAATGGCTAATAGAAATGAATATTTGATGAATGGTTAATAGAAAAGTAAACATAACGGTCGTCTAATAAATGATTGTGGTTATATTGATTTCAATCAGTTTTGGAGATCTGCATGGCATCACCAGCACCAGGAGCCTTCTTAACGACTTTACTGGCCTTAAGAGACTTGTTCAATTTGTTATAACGAGCAACAGCATAGTTAGCTAGATCAACCCGATAGTAAGATCCAGCCAGCTCCTTACGAACAGCACAGGCAGACTTCTCCTTCTTCAGAATCATAGCGGCCTTCAGCTTTGATGGGAATCGCGCCGATTTCGTGCGCTTCTTGTTCATGACGACGTTGCCATCGACGACAGAAACATCCAGAGCCTTCTTGTTGCAGAGACCAGAGAATTTACGAGAATTAACATTGAGAACATTGTAGGGTTCATTGGTTAATGTGATGCCATTGTTCTTGTACAAGAACGAAGACGAGTTCTTAACAATGTTCCAGACTACCTCCGAGTTCGACATGATATCAGGAAAGATGTGATAAACCTCAACGATAGAGATAGAGAGGACAGAATCTAATCAAAGTCCGTGACGGACTCCGATATATTATTCATCTAACTATATGATCACCTCTAATATATTTCATCAATACAATCCAATTTATACACGATTATTCTGTTCCTTATTCCCATCAGCACAGCTATACGAGATATTTGTCAATTCCACCTAAAACCTGCTATTCTAAACTTAATTCATGCAGATTGTAGCTTTTATAAACAGTCTTGTATGTTATTTAGGTGGAAATGTCCCATACAGACTGATATTAACTTTCATTTTATATCAGAATATTTATTAAGCCTTCTTCTTAGTTTTCATTTTCAGTACTCGTTTTTGCTGCTGGCTCAGTGCGATTCGCTTCTCCCATTTAACACTGAACTTTCTATAAAGGGCTAGAGCAGCTCGAGCATCTTCAACAGAATTATGTGCTCCTTCCTGGATCTCCAAATCCAGATGTTCTTTCGACAAATGTTTTAGCGACTTTAACCCGACCTGGCTTACTATCCTAATATTATGTTGAATTTCAGCAATAGTAATAATATATCAGCAATATAATATACCTGCTGGTCGTATCTCGAATCAGATGATTTGGATGAGAAAGCATTAATGCTTTAAGATCCGAACGAATTGCATGACCAACTAGAATACGTCCATTAATAATATCAGCAACTTTCTGTTGTACATCTTTAAAGCATGGTGCTTGAAGTAAATCACCACGACCAATACCGCTGAATTTAGTTCGATGATCTGTAATAGCTTCCATTGGTTTAACTAATGTATCTAATAAAAGCTCTCCATGAAAGTTTACAATTGATACCCTTGCCAAGGCATCACGTCTTGTTGATGGTCCAACTCCAACCATTTCACAATCGATAGCGAGAACTGACGTTAGACTCGCCTTTCTATTCAACAGATTAATTGCTGAAATGAGAAAATGTGTGAAAGTTACGGTTGAAGGTTAGGCTCAAGGGTATCGAGGCCTTTCTCGTTGCGTATAAGTTCACAGATGACATCTGAGCTGGTGTTAGATTTAATGTTAGAAATAGGTTTCTGGGAAATGCTGCATGATGGAGATACTGGCTTCGATTTAGTTGATTTAGCATAACTGGAGGGAACCTTCGGCTTTCTGGATTTCTTCAAACTTTTCTGGATTTTCGCCCAGTTTGAATCTAGCTTGGTCATAACTCAAGTAGCAATGATTAAAGAAATCTCAGAAATTTCCAAATTGAAACAGATTCACGAGTTGAAATGACATCGCTGTCATCAAGTCCGCAGTTCCGCACTTTTTCCCAGAAATTTTCCAATATTTGCGCACATATGAATGATACTGTCCTACTGTGTGATAAAAGAGAATTGCGCGCCCTTTTATCCCGATATGACCTTTGTATACTAATTTTTACATCTCATCATTAACATATCCTCGAGGTCTTATTAGGGCACATCGTGTCCATCATAATTCCTTAGTCTATGCCCAGAGCGTCACCACCCGATAATGCTGGGGCATTTGTCAGCCGTCGTGACCGTCCCGAACACCAACAGCGTCGTGCTGGTACCGGGCGCCAGATTACCAGCCGGGATTTCGGCGTGCTCGGGCGTCACACCGGTGTTCGTTTGCAGCAGACGACGAAGGATTTGGAGGGCTTCGACGACTTAGATCAGGCATGGAATTCTGATAACGATGTTGATCAAGAGAATGCTGGCGCCGTCCAGAATCGCTCTTCGTTATTTCCTGAATCCCCTTTGTCCATGTCTACAGCCCCGAACGAGCCTGAACCCGCAATTGCTGCAAAGAAGCTGGAATTTGATGGTGACCAGAATGAAGACCAGACTGCAGATCTTCCTGATTCACAGCCAGCCAGTGAAAGCGAACCTGAATCTGAACCTGAAGCACCAGAACCAGTTAAAACCAAACCTGTAGCTTCTCGCACCAAGCAGAATGCCAACAAATCGTCTGAGACTGTGAAGAAAGCATCCAAAAAAGGGAAGAGTAAATCTTCGCCATCCGAAGTTGCTAAGAAGCCTTCGAAAAAGAATTCGGCGAACGAAGGAGCGAAGAAGAGGAAAGAAAGGGCCTCGAATAAATCTCGTAGTAGTCCTTTGGACAAGAGATTGAGTCCTGCTAATATCAGTATAGAGAATGATGAAAATGAAGAACCAGTTCAAGACACAGTTGAAGATTCAGGCAGCTTTACTGAAGACGAGACTGTCAAGGATTCTCCTGTTGCTGAAATTCCAAAACAATCAAAGAAGGTTCAATCTAAACAGCCTAAAACCAAGAAAGCGGCTTCAACTAAAACGAAGCGCCGACAGACGTTGGTTATTATTGATGAGGCTCAACAATCTGGCCTTTTGGATGAAGAGACCATGGTTATCGAGAACGATAAACTCGTCAGACGCAGTCAAAGAGCTCGTTGTAAACCTGTCGCTTTCTTTCAATGCGAACAGCCGAATTATATTCGGGGTCCCGGCGGTCTGTTTACACTTGATCGTGAGAAAGTCGTCATCAAGCACGTTTCGACACCACCAGCTCCACCGGCTCGTCGTATTCGTCAGAAGCGGCGTCGACCTAAATCCTGGGATGAGAGCTCTGATGAAGAAGAAGAGCTGTTGCCATTGTTTGGTGAAACCAAAGTGATTGGTCCGAATGGTAAAGAGCGACGTCAGATTGTTGCTGTTCGTGCTTCGGATCATGCAATGAGTAAAATCACGACCAAACCGCCAGCTGGAGAAAAGGCGCAGAGTAAGGATTTGATACCGACCGTTTGTAAATTTGAGGGACTTGATCGGGTTTCTACTGGAATTATACGAATTCCTGCATCAGGACAGAAATATGCAGAGACGTCATCCAGGACAGAGGTTTTCTTTGTGGCTTCCTGCGAACGAAATTCATTGCTCGTAAAGATTAATAATAACGAATTCAAGCTGAGCAAAGGTGATACATTTATGGTTCCAGAAAAGAACTCGTACACGATAAAGAATGTGTCTGGACGTAAACAGGCCGACTTATTCTTTTCTGCCAACAGAGATTAATTCAATATTTAATCGAGACTGGCGAGCCGTTGGCCGTTTTTGAATGAAATAAAGTTGGATTAGGTTCGCTTCGGGCGTACCATTGATTGTGATAAAGATGATGTCATCGAATAATGCAACATCAAGCAGCAGCTATCCTGTTCAAATGTCAATGACATTGAGACGTCTAACACCATCAACATCTAGTATTGATCAACGTGCTCGTTATCGATTCTGGAATGAAGGTTTCTGGATGGAGGTTGGGTGTTATCAACCTCAATCTTCTCATTCAATTCATTGTCTCTTAATTAGACAACACCATGCTCACAATGGTCAAACGATTCTTGGACCGTTGTTCAAATTAATTCTGATATAGACAATGTACAATTAGCCTATGGCAGCGTCGTACTGATCCTTGACTAAATATGAGCGGATTTAGGCGCTGCTGAATAAGATGGCAGGAAATTGTTATGTTGATATTGAGATTGAATCAGGGTCTCGTCCATCGTCAAGTAATGGTTCACCACCATCTTCATCATCTAAATCATCATCTGCTATTACACCATCACCTTTAATATTCAAGAAGACTGGGACAGGAGCTCGTCTTAATCTCTCCTGCATCATGTTCGGTGATCTCCAGGTCCAGACATCTGTCGATGCCGCTTTCACCTGCAGCGTCGTACTGGACCGGGCGTTGCTATCGCCCGAGATGTTACGATCTCTGCGTCCAGTTGAGCTAAGATTTAAACCAATACGAGATCTGCCTGCCATGTTCGATCGTGAATCAACGTATGTTAAAAGAGAGGTTATAAAGGAGATGATGGATATAATCTGAGAGGTTTCTTTAGTATACTGTCAATGGAATGGGTCGGGGAGTCCAATACCAAATCTGCAATACGAATGGAATGCAATTCGTGTGTGCGATTTGTTGATGATAAACTGTTGGAATGGGTTGAAGAGAACCGTCTTAATGTCCATCTTACACAGATTAATGGCGATCAATGTGATCTTGCAGGTTTAGCATCATTTGATCTATCAGTTCTAACATCTGGTTCTATCAATATAAATCTCACTGAACCCATTGTTCCTGTAAGTCAACAGATTCTGTTAGATCGCGTTTCTGTTAAAATCCTACAAGAATTATGGCATTGCGAAATTATCAACGGAGCTGCCTTCCAATGCTGCTCAGGTGCTCAATAGACATCGATCATCTAATGCAACCAGGCTTGCAATTTTTTCAACCTTCAATCTCTATCTGAATTATATCTTGAATTTAGGAGAAATGTTTTTACAGATTCCGACTGTTATTTGACTTTGCAATTGAGACTGGCCGAACCCATTAGTATTCTATACTCATCTATATCTTCAGCTGAAAAATGATTTCGGTTTAGGACCACCAACAAAATTGCACGACTATACTCGAGCTGTATTCATTATCAACCAATATGGCGATCTAGAACGAATTCGACCCATCCTGAATGCAATCAATGATGTGAACAAAGCGGTTTTGGGCCCAGATTATCACCTGTTGCAATCCATTTCCGATGAACAAAAGCCTTGTGATTATATAACCGGGTTCCAGGTCCTAAATCAATCTGATTATGATCTAGTTGCTCATAATAACATGTCTCAACAGATTGTGGATAAAAAGATTCGCATTCTGGTTATCGAAGGTCGACGTTGTGGGCAATCTTTCATGAACGTTCTGCATGCATTCGACAAGAGCAATGTCGATAGAACCTCAACCGTCATCTACAATGAAACTGTCACATTTCCTCAAAGGTTCCATCGCTTTTATCTCAATTCTGGACGTTTTTTATGATTGGATTTCCGCTGACACTTGGCTAATCTGGCTATTAAACATCCTGACTTCCAAACAATTAAGAGTTACTTCAGGTTGTATTCTTTGTACGTGCGTTTGAAGACGATCTCGTTGAAGACTCCGATCTCGGCAATCATGAAATCGATTCCGTTATATATTAGACATGGGCAGCAGATGTCTCCTGTTTTCATAGCTGTCAACAAAATAGGACAGGTTGTCGGATTCGTACAATTTCGATACAGTCCTGATTGAATTTCATTTTCAGCTCGAACAATCTCGGCGTATGTATCAAGCGAAAACGCAAGGCATATTCCCGACTATGGTAGATCTGATTGCAATTGAAAAGAATATGGGCACATTTGTTAGTGATGAAGATATTGGCCTGGAATCGGGAAATATTCCAACAAATGTGCCGGAATGGAAGCCGTTGCTATCATTGACGTCGCAAGGTCAGGATCAGATCCAGAAATGCATCGATTTGGCACGTAATCAGTTAATTTCCAAACCCGTCTCGACAACCTCGGTATTGGTGATTAAAACAAATCGGATCTATGAAGTGCTGAGGTTGTTAAAGGAAAATGCAGCAGAAGATGATGAGAAACAGGAGGACCCCATGAAGTCAGTTTCCAGAAGGAAACAGTTGCAGCTTCAGCAACCGTTACCTCCTTGGAAGACCATTTACCAATATAGCAGCCAATCAAGGAATTATACACATTGGTATTTGCAGCATTTAGCTAAGCAATATGAGATAAAGGATCGACATGTAGTTCTGGCTAAGTAAACGTTTCGTCATACCGATCATGGAGGAAAACCCATTTTTTTTGTAGGAATGCAGAAAACTTCACATTTTTAAGTGCATTACCAGACCCAACATCTCAAGAACGTGAGAGACAAGCTATCCTGGAAAGTCGTAAGAGGTTCATAACTGCAGAAGGATTCAATGGTAGACCGCTGTTTTGAGTCATATTTGAGCTTCGGATGAAAACAGTTGAACAGTGTATCCATTTCGTCGAGGCGGACACCCAAAAGAACCCAGCGCTCTACGTATTGAGGGTCAGAATCACCAGTCTGAACGAAATAATGACATCTGAATATGTGCGACATTAGAGCTGAAGGAACCTTGGCTTGAGAAGAATTCTGTTATTCGTAGATCTAGAAAGCCAACCGTAGATTTTAACACAGTCCCAGCAAAATGCCGGGAGTTTGGATATCCAGGCAATAAGGTTATGAAATATACAACGAAAAGCCAAGCCTCCTGACAGCCTTACAGGAATGGCATAAGTCTGTACATAATTGCCCTTTGGATCCAGCCGTCAAGCGATCAAAAGGCGTCGGGCCGCAGCCAATGGAAATAGCGGCAAGGGGGAGCAGATCATGCAGAATCACGAAACGGATCGATGATCTCATCAGAATGGAGCCAATACTGAAAGATAAGCCTATTAAACAAGGGCTACGTTTCGATAAAATTTATATCTGAAGTGAATTCAATTCATCAATGACTAATGGTGCATCAACTGTTAGAATCATATCAGTTCCACAGAGGACACAATATAACGCAGCATTGTCATTCTTCGGCGACGAACTTCTTGATTCAGGTTCATCTTCGCCTTCACTATCTGAGTCGAATATCCTGCGACTTCGATTACCTGCACCAAATTCAGCATGCGTTTTTGACACTAACCAGAATTATATACTTATCGTCTTTCGAACAGATTTGAGCTCCCTTTGAGAACACGAAGCGTGGAATGTATGATTGCAAGGAAACACGTAGAATAGCGACGAAAACAAAGACCGATGACAAATATCGCATGCCTGGTTCCAGGCTCAGTACTTCAATTAGAAGAACATATAAGTGAAACTACCTGATCATGTTTGACATGGACAGTTCTATTTCGGAGTGACTGGATATCCTTCTTCAGTGCTACAGCTGCAGAGCTTAGAGTCTCCTATTGATTGGTCATCAATGTAAAAAACAATCCACACCATTGTAAACAAAATTCTGTACCTGATCATCGTGTAGCATCTTCAAGCGCTCATTATACTGTCGGAGACACGAAACAATTTCTGACCGGAACTCGCCAATTTTTAGATCATCTGGGAAATAAGGCAACATCTGTCCAGCTCATTTAGAAGAATGACACAACTCATCATGGAAACAAACATCTTCGATTTGAATATGAGGACTGCATTGCTTGATGAGTTCAATAGCTTCTGGCAACGTTTTCCCATTTTGAATTTGCTCGTTTAGCAAATGTCGGCCGATGGACAGCCATATTGCCTGCGTTTCGCATGAGATCAAGCAGGAGATATCAAAACGATAGCAAACCTTTCGATCGGAAGCCGAAACTATCGAATTTGTATCTAAAGCTAAAGCAACCTGAAAAGATATGAGCAAAAAAACAGCGACATGCTGATATGGCTGACTTGTTTAGCCAGTTGTGGATCAATAGTCAACGCCAAACGAGCTGCATCTGGGAAAAGAGACATCATCTCGTAAAGGCGAACGCAGCATCGGAATTTGCCCTGAGGTTCAGGTTTGATTTAATCAATATAATTATCACCCTTCCTACCTCTTGATGACACAGTCGTAATGCAAACTTCATGTCAAATTCCGCATCGTCTTCTTGATCATGAAGATAATCGAGCAGCATCTCTTCTTCTACAATACATATCAACATTGCAATCATGTCAATACTGGTAAGTGTAACCTGGAAGCTTGACCATTAAGGCAACCATATAGTTATGTAAAATCGGATTTCGGCTTCCATTCTGAATTACGTGGCGCAGATAGCGAAGAGCAGGAGAAATTTCTCGCCCTTCCAAGGGGGTTTCACAGCGATGCAGTGCAGGCAGTAACCGGACACCATCAAGGACATCGGAAAGCTATTTTGTAATGAAATGACTTTGAGCAGGTTTTGATAGTGTTTGGAACGTACTTTGATAAAGGCATCGATGGTAGATTCAGATTCGTGTTGTATAAGTTGTGGTGCTATTCGATATAGAAGCTGCATAATGCTAGCGTTGTTTTTACAATGACTGACTATCAATTCAAGAGCAGTAGAAATTTTTTGCTGCTCGATGCTGTAGCGAATAACCCAATCATAAGCGCCAATAATTTCTAAAAACGAATCGGTTTGAATACGTTTCCGAAATCTGTGTTCGTACCGGCATATTGGATTAACTCTTCAGTTCTTCCATGAGACGATATTAAATCAAATGTGGTGTTTCGATCAAGTGAGTCTCGATAGACAGACAAGAAGTCGATAAACTCTGTTATCAAGTCCTCATAGACCTAACTCATTTTCAATTCGTAAGGCTTTAAGTCCAGTGGTGACAGACATCATCGTTAAAAGAATCACGAAGCATATTCAGTTTGTCCAAATAGATCTCAGTCAACCACGTACAGATCATGGTCCGCTGAGTTAAAAATGTAGACGGAACACTAAAAAACAATCAAACAACAGTAAGTGATAGCAACGGATTTAACAGACGAGTCCAGTCGACGTCGAAGAAAATCTTTAAGAGCATCTCGCGACTGTTCTTCTTTAAGGAACATCAAAGCTACGGTCTCAAAAGGGCGTTGCGATTGAGAGTAAATGGCGGCTGCCGGTTTATATTCACCTATTGGCAAATAAACACATACATAGCAGATAAATAATGGAGGACCGCGAGCGAATAGATAATCGCCATGTGCACACAGGACCTGATCTCGCTGAGATGATGTCTGACAGAACTCAAGAGCCTGTGTACATTTTATAGCAAAACCAATAAAGTACTGAAAGCAACCTTACACTCCCGAAATCCTTTTTGTTCAAATAATGCAACCAAATATCACGATCCTCTTGGTTGATGATAAACTATGAGATTCGACATTATTGCGAAGCAAACTACAAGACCATCTTACTTCATGAACTTCAAGTGGCGAGTAAATGACAATGGAGCCAAGTATAGGATCACGCACGATGCCGGCCATTGCACCCGAATACTAAATCAGTGCTTGAGGAATTATAAGTGCATGCAGATCGAGTCAATACTTCTGGAAATTTGACACGGTAAACGATGGCTGAATTGAGCTGGTTGTAGCACACAAGTCGATAAGGAAATAGTAGAATGAAGTGGAAATGAGTAACAGCCAATCCAACTGGACCTTCCACATCGCTATTTAAATCTGACTGCAAACATAACTTAGCTCGGCAGCTGTAGATTATGTCTGTACTATACAGGATATGGAAGCAAATGATAATCAGTTACGACAGTGGTAGATGACTCGTAACGACCATCAAACTGCAGTTTGCCATGATAAAGACCACAGCCTACCGATAATCAACTTAAAGGTGTGATATGGACATCTGATATTCAATTACCAGTAAGCCAAGCAACAGTTTTGGCACGGCTATCCTCTCGATAAAACTGAAGGGTCGGTTTTGCATTGACATCGCCGAAAAGCTCAATAAACGGCGCTGTGTCGCAAGTAAATAAGGCATCCAGATGCTTCCCAATATATTCGTATAATCTACAGTAACCAGAATCAATCGCAATGCTCAACAGTCGTCAAAATGGCAACCTTGTCTTAGTAGCACACATAATCAGGTAACGATCAGACATAAAACTGTCCATAAACAATTCCATCTCGATTCCATCTATAAGAGCTAAGGCGAGAGGAAATTGGTTGCGATGACTTTACGAATTGCATTCGATTCAGGGAGCTGATGCACCTTTCGTAGCGATTTTTCTTTGGATACTAAGTTAAGCATATAAATGGCTCCAGAGTCGCACCCAAGGATAACGTATTCTAATCTAAATCTAATGTCATTGATCATCGCATTATACTCCAACGGCAGAAACTCTTTGTTATGATAAGGAGGCCAGCAAACACATTGAATATTCACATTTCCAGTGCGAATCGGAACAGGTTTTTTCATCAGATCATTGATGTGAAGAAGGATCCCGCCTGAAATCATCAGTAAACAAAAATAACAAAGTACAGAGACATAACCCTGAGCTGACACGAGAATATGAAGCGGAGAGGTGGGAGAACACCAAATGTGTTGAACTACAACCTCAGGGCGACGACTGATGACGATACTCTATAATGGAAACAGGCTCAGATTATCAGCAAAATACACTTAAAAGCAAGACTACGTTTTGGGCATTACTGCCAAGGTCGTAATTGATGATGTTTCGATTTGTAGTAGCAATGTGAAGAGCATTATTGCCAGTCGCCGCATCAACAATATCGCCATCATCTGTTGAATTAGAGCTCTGCCATTGAATTCTTTCCAGGGTGAACATTGGTGAATCAATACTGGTCATATCCTGGTAATTCTATAAGCCAATCGTAACCATGTTCAACCAACAATACTGCAGCGTTTTCTGTCGAAGCAAAAGACGAATGGCGATGAATCGGTGAAGTAAATTGGGATGATGATGCATTCCTGAGCAAATAAGGAATTATAAAAAGCCAGGGCTAGCCAAACCAAAATACCTATTCAAGTTCGGGTTCGGGTAGATATCGCTGTCCCAATTCTCAAACAGCATTTTGCTTTCAGCCAGACAGTGGTTCGAGAGTTGTCTTAGCTGTTAATTACGACAATGATTCTATAATAAACAATGGACTGTATCTAATGACTTTCAATGAAAGGGGACACGTATGATATAGACACACAGGTGTCTTAATGAGTCTAATCTACCTCTCGGACCATTTATTTCATTGTTCACTTTATACAACCCTACTTGACAGAAGACCGGCCCCCTCTTGCTGTCATCTTTGCAATCATTGCTGTGGGCTCTTCCATAGTCATTTAGTCGTCTAGTATTGAGCGCTGTCCTTTGCTCAGTCACAATATCATCATAGCTGGCCTCTTGTCATGGATTTCGTAATCATCGTTGTCTCATATCACTAATTATCAACTCATGGTTTGAGCAGTTTCAATCGATAGCCAATTCCTTCTCGGGGCTGTTTGCTGCCGGGCCGACAGCAACTGGGCCAGCACGTGCTCCATTTTCTGCTGTTTATAAAGCACTCCCAATGGCATTTGCTGGTAAAGATCATCTCGACATAGGCAATAAGGGTATTTCTCGCGACCGAAAGTAGTGCTTCCAAACTGAACGTCGAATAGTCATCTTGCCTCAATCGGCGTTATTAAAACTAAGTTTGTGATCTGCAAGTATCTCGAGTCTTTGTTATTGAATACTTTTTGCAGCAAGATTGAATGTTGAATATCCAATGATGTTCACTATGACCAATAATATTACTAATCAGACAACCCATGGTGCAGTGTAAATCTTCTTGTGTACCTCTATGCGTATCTGAAGCTGTGATAAGTTGGTGTGATTGAATTTTCAGCTCCGGAAGGCATCGCTTACATTCCACTTTCTGTCATGAGATCGATCTGCTTAGAGACCGAAGCGCCAGTTTCTTTCTCGAGCATTGGTAATGTTATATATATCTTTGACTCATTACTGATGAATGTATCAGTGCTGCCCAGAGGAACATATGTTAAGATCCAGCCGCACAAGACAACTTTCATCGAGCTCAGCAATCCGAAAGCAGTTTTAGAACGGTCATTGAGATCATTTTCTTGTCTAACGGCTGGTGAAACATTTACAATAACGCATGCTAGCACCGAATTCGATATTGATGTCCTACAAGTCAAACCAGATTTATTGGGTGCAATTTCACTCATAGATACCGACGTTCAGGTAACCTTAAATAAGTTAAATCCATCTGAACGGGTTTATATAACACTGTGGGTTCATCTCAGGTGGAATTTGAGGCACCCAAGGATTATGTTGAACCTGCAAAATCCCTTCCATTGCCATCAGCTCAACCAGCACCAATTCCTAGCCAGTCTGTCCTGTACACTGACGGAAAAGCAGAAGAAAAGAAAACTCCAAAATGTGCTGGTAAGTTTTAAAACGTTTGGGGATTGTGACTTTGCCCACGATTTTAATAGCGTCACCTCTTTCTGAACGTCCTGGCGGTTATCGTCTGAATGGGCCCTCCCCTGCAATCCCATCTGCGTCGCCATCTCAGCCAGAACCGTCGCCGTCAACTCCTACTACAGCTGGCCGTATAACTGAGATCAAAGGACAATGGAAATATACATATGAAGTGGATCCAAAAACTCAACGTCGACGACTTATTCGACGTGATGCTGTGACACCGGCCAAATCTACTAGTTCTTCAACAAGAGGATATTCTCTGCGATAGCTATTTATATATAAATTGGACATTTGCTGAACCGAAAGGATCTCGTCATGTTGTATTGCGAACAACTCGCTGAAGACGGTTCAGAACAAGGCTGAGCAGCCGAGCCTTGAGAGAGATCGATCCAGAAATCAATTTACATCAGGTCGATCGATGTCACGATTGGTCGGAAAGTCATGATCATAAATCCGAATTCTGGCGCCTTCATTCTTGAAAGCTCTGACGAAATGGCAATTCATATTTATAACTCACTTTCTGTTATTGATGGTAATTTCCGTTCGTATCCCATGATCTTGATTTTACAGTTTCGGAATAATTTCCTCAATCTACCTGATGATCTTAAAGTTGATCATGAGGGACCATGGCCGGTAAACACATAAACGTGTATCAGCCACGACCTCTCACACTCAATTACAGGTTCGCGGGACCAGCCTTTACGAGTCATTAATGTGGACATCCCAGCCTCGTCGGCTATACCGAAGTCCATTTCGGAAACCTGGATCGCTCTATAACCTGCAACCAACTGTTGAGATCGATTTCAACACAGCTATTGTGTTGCAGCATCGATTCAAGCCGGAACTGTTTGAGTTGACTAAATCGGCTCTTGCACAGATCGATCTTAAATTGGAAAATCGTCAGCTTATATTGGAGCATTCTCGAGATTGCAAACGTGCGTCTGTCTGCTTCTTGTTTGCCTGAATTCTGACACTGCTCTTAAACAGCGTTTTCAGTACAGTTACGACCAAGGAAATGGAGCCTGAAGGCGCCTATAACTACCCGAATGTTTCAGCAGGAAACCACCAATCAAGACCAAACCATTTGTGCAGCTGAGACAGTAGGGAAATATCCTGTTTGGTTCAAGTCAATGTAAACCGTCTATTGCAGGCAATAATAAGTATTTTGAAGATGATGCAGAACTTAGGAGCACAACCCTCAAGTCCAGTTCGTCCAACTACTAATATATTTCATACATGCGGACGTGCATCTGTGGATCGAGTTACAGCTCAAATTGGCACCGCTGAAGAATTCATGGCTTGACTAACTTCCGCGGTCTTATTAATATTCTGCTGAACGAAATCAGCATTAAATAAACCTAAACGAACTCAATTATTATCCAAGGAAAATCTTCATGGCTTTATTGTTCGAGTTTCTTTGCCTTAAGACCGACATTGTAATTATGAACACGAGCGATATTCACCTCCTGGATAGTAATCTGATCCTTAAGAAAGGCTAAATCACAATCTAACGATGAAAACGTCACATTGGCCGATTCCAGGTTCCGTTTTAGAAGCTCGGCTGCTTCGTCATACGAATACTTCACCATAATATTAGCGCCAATCCATAGATACACAACACCCTATGGCAAATTTAACATATAGCTTCAGATAAGGTTGGACAACAACCAGAGTTGGATCAATATCTGCCTTGCCGAACACATTGTCTGCTAACTTATAATGTGTCTTGACAACAGTCGTATCTTCCGCTTTCGATTGCAGCATGGTGATGGAATCGACCGCTTTCCGAATATCAGGAATCTAAACATAACCCATAATCAGAAAGATTTTGAGACAGAAGGATCCAACGACCTTGTTGAGTAAATCACGTTTCTGTGCTACCAATCGGCTTTCCATGAATTTATATTTGCCATAGAGTTCCGATAGTGATTTCATGACGACCTGGATATCTTTAGATCCGATGAAGGCGGCAACATCCTCCTAACGATGACTCAGTTTACAAGAAGTAGAGAGTAATTCAAGACAAACAATGAAGACAGCGGCAGGTATGTTGCGAGTATTGGTCTGGCTTTGACCAGGATTCAATGGGTCCTGAATCTCGGCTATCTCCATTGTCATTGATACAACAATCTCCGCAGATGCTTTGCTCATGTCTTCTTCTCTGTTCTCAATCATCGTTGATCTTTTCTGTAAGGCAATTGTAGGCATCAACGACTCATTAACGACAACTCTCAATGTAACCATTAGAATCGCATTTTATTCTGGGCTTTACAAATATTTGCTGGTTGTCGTCCAAGAAAAAGCAATAATATCAGGTCATGCCTACTGATTGAGCAGCATTTCTCATAGGCCAATCCAAACGAGTGGTGAAAACGTTTAACCATGTCATTAAAATACGAAAAAAAGATTGCAATACTTGATAAGACTTTGCAAATCTAAAACTTGAAACAATTAAAAATTATCGTAAGCTTTTAGCAAAAATACTGTAGACTTCTGGTAAACAGAAATCGGAGCTGGTTTCCAAATCACTGAGATCAGTACTCGCTGTTACTATCATTCCGAAATTTGATCGATTTGAATTGTAACTTGCAGGAAGGAACCCCGAAATCTCAAGTCCCTGCCAAAATGCAAGATTTATAAACTTGTGATCAAGTAAAGTCAACTGAGTGATTGGGTACAGAAATTCTCTGATGATCCATGTAGTTAAGAACAGCGAATACCTTTGCGACATTTAGATTTTAAGCACATCGTAGGCTGGTTAGTGTAGCTTGGTCAGCACTTGATCGATTTTGATATTTCAACCTCATCGGGATTACACTGCGAGCTGTGCTCATAATTTATCCCAGGCAGTCAATTGCGATTCGGTTGTGCTATGAAAAAACCCCTTACTTAATCGCGAACCTGATTTATAGCTGTTAATGCTCTACTTCAAACGATCTAAGAATCCGGGCACCGGCAAATAAGAAGACCCTCAATTCTAAACCGATAATGCCAACTGACATCTGGGCTTTTCGCCTTTACCAAGCAATAAAATGCATTATGTGAATCTGAGAAATATCGCTGGATTAACGTTTAAGTCTTGCATTGTATCGAAAGCGAGTCCATTTTCACGGAAGGCTAACTGTTCTCGAGTTCGAAAGTAAGTTCTTAATGCGATTATCATATGGAAATAGTAGTTATGGTTATGCAATCAGCTGTATTTCGAAATAGAATGTGGCTACATTCGGCCGATAATCGCAAATTCATTTTAAGATTTGAATAGTCAGCCAACATTGCAATATGACTCAAGTAAACAATGCTGTGGCTCTGCTCGCTGGCACAATGACAGCATTCGGGTTGTGTCATCTAGTGCAAGGACATTCACATAATCAGCTTAAACAGATTCACTACAAACGACAGGTTACATCAATATATTCATATGGCTGACGGCATCTTAAAGAATCACTGTCTAGGTGGCCCTATCGCTGTTCGATAGGAACCTGATTTCAGATCAGGAGTTGTTTCAGATTACAGGTCGCCATCGGCAGAAATCCTCATCTAATAACCGGAAACTGAAGGACAATCTGGAATAAAGGACTCAATACTTTCGCTTCCCAGACAGAGCCGTTCGGTTCAATTAACATCCATCTAGAATCATTTCAGCGCTGCCCGCTATAAACCCTGATAACATGTTTAAACAAGCCACGTATAAATCCAGAATGGTTTAAAGCCAGTATACAGTATTCTGGAACAAGAGACAAATGGAAGAAAGTCGAGTAGAGAGAAAGAGAGGCCAAAGACGGAAAATGTGATGAGAGTAACGTTTCTGTATCACCTTACATTGTAAGAAGGCAACCCCTTCACAAAGCCCAATCCTAAAAACCCATCGATCTATTAGCAATGGTCTTGATTGGGGCCATTATCGTGTGTAGCGCTCTAGGCTCTGGTGTGCTTGGTTTACTTATTGGTCAGCCGTGGTCCAGGTTCAGAAACCAGACCGGTACACAGACTACGTTGCTCAGCGTGCATTGCTGATGTATATTAAGCGGATATTAACAAGGAGAATGAAAGCGAAAGCAACGAGCGACGAGTTTCTAGGAGCCCCTTCTCGCTTCGAACAGTGAATGCTACATTTTTGAAAAACTCAGAAGTTGTCGATGGTACAGTATGCATATGTAGGCTGGTCAAACACAGAATAAGATCGTTTTAGGGTCCGAAATGGACTCCTTTAGTTTCGAGTCTGCTGGATACGATAATCAACAATATTGCAACGTTATTGAAGCGTGAACTATTGATGCCTTTGTCTTGCATAAGTACTCTTAATGAATGATAAATTGTAAAGATAAGATCATCTTTGTGACTTTCTTATGGTACAGTTAATCTGTACGAGCAGCGATTCGTTTTCATGCTACTGTAAAACATTGCCTGGTTGAGCAATACCACATCATGGTTGTTAATTCAACCTCGAAGAAGATTCTTTTGGCGTTCAATAGCATCACTTTAGTCTTGGTTTGATACCGGCAGAGTAAACAACATACACATGATGATGGTCTCTTAGGGAGGTGTACTCTTGGGTTTATCAGCAAGAGCTGTGCAAACTTCGACTTTCGATCCTGCAGCAGTTTATGGACTTCTGATCTTCTCAACGTTCGTGTTCTGCACAGGGTTCTTAGGATATTTTGGTGCTCGAAACGAATCTCGTTTTCTGCTTTATCTCTACATTATCATAGTCAGCTTTGTAGCTGTGCTAATGCTGATTTTCTGCGGATTAGCTTTTAAAGCAGCAACTGATAAAGAGGCGCTTGATTCAACTTGGAACAGAATGCCGTATCAACAGAAGCGCGATCTAGCCAGAAAGGTTGGCATAGATTTGCCCGAATCTGAAGTTGAGGGAAAGCAAATGGTTGACCAAGCTCGTAATCAAGTTGTACAGATAGCACGAACACATCTATATTGGATTGGAGGAGTGGCCGTTGCAACAGCAACTACACTGTTGTTATCAATTACTTCGGCATGGCATCTCAGGAAAAAGATAGCTGAAAGATCGGCAATTCCAGTTTGATAAAGAAATCTGCCCGGTTTACATTGCTGAGCACAGTAATTTCTTGCTAGCATTGTTCTGTTATCGGCAATGAAAATCAGGATTGGTTTAGATAGTCACCTTGAGTGGAATGCTGTATTCCTTATCGCCAATCTTGGCATATATCTCTTGGACTTGGACAGATACGATTGGACCATCAGTAAGACTATCAATGAGTTGCGCGATCGCTCGGTAATGGTCACCAGCGATCCATGCAAATGTTGAATGAGCAATAGCTGGATTGTAATACACTGGTAATCCAAAGCGCTCCATGCAATGGTCGATTTTCGCAATGATAGATTCAACTTGCTCTGGATTTGATACAAGTAAAGAAAGAAATGTTCGTGTTCGCTCCTCATTGATAAAAACAGCAAACTTTTGAAGACTAACTTGAAATTGAACCATATCTCCAACAACAGATGCAACAGCAGACAGAAGAGGCTGAATCTCATGCTTTCGCAATGTGAAAGTTTTGGTAAGCGAAATATGCCTATCTTCTTCTGGCACTAAGTTGAGGTCTTGGTATTGAGCATCATGCTTAAAGACGGAACGAATATAAAGAGACGAAGGGTAATTTCCTTGAAAATGAGGAAATGATCTGACACGGGCACAATGCTTTTCCGGTCTGTCTATCCAAGGGTCTGAACCTCCATATTTGACGTGAAGTGGAATCGGCAATGTTTGTATTTTCACAGACCGATCGTCGACTTCGCCATCGGATGCATACAGGTGTTGAAACTGTTCCATTGACCTTTGTCTGCGAGCAGAACAATGCATGCGCAAAAATTCCGGCTCCGAGAATCGAAAAAGTTACCAATATTTACATACGCATCGCATTAGAAAGGCATCCCCCAGAGTCATCTGATTTTCTCTCAAATTTTAAGCATTTTCACTCACATGTTAGACTGGTTTATCACGTCTCTTTTGAGTGAACTGTGCAGCAACTGTAACGTTAATGACGCTTCTCCCGCCAACGATATATCGCTCCATCAGCAATCTTCACAAGAACAGTAAGACGCCCCGCCGCGACTCACATCCTAACGTACTAAGATGAAAAGATGGATGGATGAAGTCGGATGCCGAGCCCATTTGTGTCCGCGATGAGGAGAAAAAATCGCGGAATCCTGTGTCTTTTTTGTTTCTGCGCTGGGAGCCTTGGATGGTCTGCGAATGTGGATTCGTCAGGTTGTAGCATAGAGATATTCCGATGTCATTGGCGGCCGGGCGGCGTACTGTTCTTGTGCAGATTGCTGCGGAAGCGATATATCGCTGGCGGGAAAAGCGCTATTAACGTTACAGCGGCTGCATTGTTCGCTCAAAAAAGATGTGATAACTCAGCCTCAACATGTGAGTAAGAATGCTTAAACCTGTAATGAGAGAAAATTATTGAATAGTGAATGGTCATAAATGTGACAATGGGTTAAGCGATGAGCCATTCAATGTCGTGGGGCACAACATTGGATTATGACACAGTACTGGGTTTAAAGGGTCTTTGAGAATTCGATGACGGCGTGCGTACGGCGATAACTGCGGCTTCGTGAAACTCCTCTCTCTTTCCGAAAACGTCTGTTTCGCCCTGAATCCGCCGTTTCGCCAAATCTGCCGTGTTTGGTAACCATGCCACAGTTCCGTTTCGTTCGACAAACCGGGGTTTTAAAGGATGTCAGACTCCCGTTTCGCTTGCGTTCTCGTCACGATTCACACTTTGTACTTCGATTTTTGCAGAATAAACCGCCGTTTGGTGGCAGTGTTTGTCAACGAATCCGTTGAGAAAACCGCAGTTTTTTTTAAAATGCTGTGGATAAAGCGGAAGGTAGGAAAACAGCTGGTTTTGGAAGCGTGGTTACCAAACGCAATCTTTATGCTTTGTCACTTTTGTGTGTGAAATTGCGCGCCACGCCTACCTCATGATAAATTTTCTCATACGTATTTATGTTGTGGACGTGGTTGAAATTTACCTCATCGTATGCCACCGCATCGTCCAGCACCTGCACAGACTGCTGGATCTCCATGTCTGACACCGAATCAAGCAAATTTAAGGGTGCTGCTAGACGATGTGGGCAGAGGAATCCGGGAGCGGCTTAGCTCCGAGTTATGCAATAGTGTTGATTGGGATCCTGATTCCTCCAATGGCTCTCGTTTGAAGAAGACAATCCTCGATGCCATGTACACCTTCTACTCAAAACGAACCCGGCGGCTTAGCAACGAGCTTCCTTTTTCTGAAAAGTTAGACAACGGATTCTCTGCGAACGGCGATCATGCAGACGATGACGAAGCGCTGCCCATTGAGCTACTAAGCCCCAGGCCTCTATCCCCATGCAACGTTCTGGAGGAGAAAATCTCGAGTGATAATGCCCATGACACGGCAGTGAGTAAGGGGCTCCCGGATCCAGTGCTTCGTGATGTCTCTGTTGGTTCTCCTCGATCCATTGACAGCAGTCATTCTGCATTCAATGTTGCATGCGATGAACGACAGTCTGAAATATCAGAGGAAGTGAGCGTGCAAATTGCACTAACAAGCGATGGTTAAAGCTTCAATGTCGTTATATCAATTCCCTTATCTTTATCATAGGTTTCCGTGGTCAAGGTATCAGGCCATTTCCAGCACCGTTGGACGGTACATGTATGTAAATCTGCTGATTCTGTTTGCATTCTCATAAACTGACTTTCGGCAGTAAACGCCGAGGAAATAGCCTCCTATATTCGTCGTCATTGGAAGCATCAAGCATCATGCCAATTACGTGCGTCCCATTTAAATTTATTTGACAATTTGTTAGGGATGTATAACCAATGGTAAACGCTTTCGCCCTTTGAACTTTGCCAAGAACTAACTAGTTCAGGACAACCCCAATTCGTGTAAAGACGCTTAATATTCTGCCAGATGGACGTCGGTTGCTGCAGATTGAGATTATAGGTCTTGACCTGAATGTATCCAATTCTCCATTAAGCGGTACGACAATACTCTACTTGTGAACAGACATCAACCCTGACAATGTCTAGGACCTGGCCCCTTTTCGAACCCCAGGCGCAAATCCAGGCAGTCGCTATCTTCTTTTGAGTCCAGAAGAGAATACGAGAATTTTGATGATATATTAATTTAAGTAATAGTTTAAATAGAATTAGTTAAGAACGAAAGCCAACTCAAATTTTCATCAAACCACATCAGTTCCGTCGAGCGAGATGTCCGGTTTATCACCAACATCGTTATTTTTCTGTGACGAATTCTGTGCAGTCATGTCATCTTCAAACACCAAATATATCTGTTTGGCGAACGAATTTCTAAGGGCCTGGAGCCGGCAATGCACCTTTGAGAGGAACTGCTCTCGTTCATGGTCTTTGAGATCCTGCAGGGTGCGGCTCTCTAAATGATTGAAGTCAGAGTGCTGCCTCATCGTATCGTTAACGCAGCCTACCCTTCTTGGCTTCATTACGAGCATGTTCAATTTCACTCCAGATAAAGGTGATCGACTCGTCCTGTAGGTTCAGAAACTGGTCCAGCGTCTGACGCGCCTGTTGGCATTGCGATCGGACCAGCTCGCAATCGGCTTCCACTGCTCGCCTCGCCAGCTCAGCGTTATCGAGCTGCGCCTCGAGTTGACGAATGACCTGATTCTCAACGAACATGTTCTTGGCGCTGGCTCGAGCACTGGCTCGTTGACCGACTTCCAACTCACTGATTCGTTGGTCGTTGGCTTTAGACTTAGCATGTAATTTTTTGATTAATTTTTGGAAGAAGCTGGTTCGTTTTGCGAGCATGGCCTCGGTTTCTTTATGCAGTTCAAGCTCACGCTTCAATGCTAGTTTCTCTTTTTGGAGTTTCGCATTTTTCACAAGCAATCTTTCTGTTTCTTTGCTCTGATACTGTAACTCGATGGTCATCTGTTCATTCTCCATAATTGCTCGTTTCGTGGTGGTATGAAGTTGATCTATGCTACGATTATGGCTTCACCGATAATACTGTGGAAATACATTACCCTCGGTCATGGCTAGGAGACTCAATTTCGTTTCCTTAATTTTTTTGAGCATTTCTCTCTTTAAGCGTTCTTTTTCGGCAACGTTCAGCCGTTCCAGGTCGTTGACTTTTCTGACCATCTCTTTACTTTCGCTTTCGATGGTTGCCTTCAGCTGTTCCAACTCCATTTCAAGTTCTTTTTTCTGATCACTATTGCCTGCCTCAATGCAAACGCATCCAAAAATCTCCCAATGATACCTGAATTCTTTTAAGCTTTTACTTTCGCGAGTGAGCTTTTCTAAATGCTCTTGGAGTTCCTTCTTTACTGCTGCGTTCTGAGATTCCATCCGTTTCAGCTCGTCCTCCTTTTTCTCTTTCAGCTCCCGAATTTGCGCGTCCAATTTTTGATTAGTTTGCATCAAATTTACGATCACTTTGTCTTTCTGCTCATTTTCTTTTCTGTAGAACCATATTAAATCTCCCTACGACAAGCTGAGTTTCTTGTTTTTCTGAGTGCGCCTTACTTACTTGTTTCGACTGAGATTGTTCAACCTCACTGCTAATTTCGTCAATCCTCGTTTTTAAGACTGTGTTCTCAGCATTAGCAGCGGCTATTTTATCTGTTAGTAATTTTTCTTTGAAAACTGAGTCCATCAACTGGGCCTCCACAGATCTTCCAGTTCCTGGCTCCGACATGACTACAAATGCAGTGTTAATGTTGCAAGAGATAAGCAATTCGATCTATAGGTACATTGGGTCACCACGACCTTTAATACCCATATTCACGGTTTCGCGTTGTTTGTTGTAAACCTTATGAATTGAATTAAAATAAGCAGCTACTATGCTCGCATAATACAGAACGGTGATGGCCAATGGAAAGACTACTGTTATCAGATAATCTTCAGAAACAAATGTTGGTCTGAATTTGCAAATGCATTTCCGTTAGCTCCTGACCCTGGTGATCTGCTAACGTAGTTTTCTGTGATTGTTCGAGTTTGTGGTAAAAAGCCATCTCAGAAAAATTTTGAAAGTGTTTTCTCGCAATTTTTCAAGCATTTCTTGACCAGGAAAGATAAACAGCAGACACGATCGCATCTTCTTTATATCGGCAAAGCCAGCTGTTTCAACAATTTTATGCCGCCGCGTCATCGACACATTCCTAAAAGAAACCAGCCTGCATCCGAGCGGCCCCAGGGTGTCGCTGGCTGTGATTCCAGCGTGGTGCAGCAAGCGCATCCGACCTCATCGGTTCATTGCCTACTCTGTGTCTTCCCACTAGAGGATATCACATCGGTGCCTTGTGCTCATGATGGGCTAATATGTGCTACTTGCACTGTGAAAATAACTCGTCATCTTGCAGCGCCTCGTTGCTGTCCTTTCTGTACGGTTTTGCAAAGTTCATGCAATAATTGTTGATTTCGATGCAGGTAAAACTGAATGGCCTGACGTCATATTTGACTCCGCTAACTCGATCAAACCCTATGTCGAGTACCGGAATATGAATGGTTTGTCTTGTATCGAAAGCCTAGCTGCTCGGTCGCCTGCAAAGGAGCTGGTACAACAACAATTTTCCTGTGATGGTATTTGAATGGCAATATGGTTTCAGGCTGATAAATATAACAAGCTAATGACATGCCATTGTGTGAAATGTGATGAGATCGGTGTCAGCATCGATTTCTTGACGCTGGAAAAGCTGCAAGCCCATCTGAGGCGGAAACATCAGCTGCAATTCTGCATGGTCATTTGTCTTTATCGACGTAATTAGTTCGATCTTAGTTTCTCCTAGCCGTGCGCCCAACATAGGAAGGCCTTCGTTGGTGACCTCCAACTGTTCACTGAAGCGGGTATCCAAATGTTTTTACTGAATCTTATGTTTATTGAATTCCTTAGAGCTACAGAAACACATGAAAGAAGGTGTTCCGAAAAGCGAATCGCAGCCGGGGCTGGTCGGTCCCAGATTGATTCGAAATACAACATTGACGCTGTTTCAGGAGCCGCATCCCACATGTCAGTTCTGTCGGGTCGCTTATTTCGGCAAAGACGAGCTGTATACTCATATGGAACGGGAACATTACCATTGCCACATCTGCTTTAGGCAGCTGAACGAGAATAAGCGTTACGAAAGAAGCTATAAAGAGTTGAATTGTTGCTTTTCGATGGTGCTTTTTTTGATAATATTTGTACAGTTTGGAGATCCATTTTCGTAAGCATCACTATCTGTGTGATGATCCGACCTGTTTGACTGCTCGATTCGTCGTGTTCGAGAATGAAATCGGATTGCGAGGCCATCGTCTCCAAGTTCATGGCGGTAATCTGACACAAAAGGAACGAAGGGCTATGGGAAGCGTTCAAGGTATCGCTGGTTGAATCCATTCGAGAAACTTTCATTCTTTGAGATTTTGCTTTAAAGTCAATCCGATCATGTGTTCTTATATTCATGGTGTTTCTTCAAGACATATTTTGAATTGTCGTCTTTATTATTTGTCGTAGTCGAACTGATGTATCGAACACCTGGATTGCCTCCGTCTGATTCACATATTGCTCGGCCCCTTCCCGCTAATTTACCTTTGAACGATCCTGAAGAATTTCCTTCCGCATCAACCTCTTCATCGGCCATGACTGGAATGGGATGGGTTGGGCCTCGCTCTTCATCTCACGTGCCATTATCCAGCGATAATTTCCCATCTTTGCAACACTCAGTGTCTAATGGCCTTCAGAATAACCGACTTCCTCTTCACCCTGCAAAGCCCGTTATAGAACGCTGCACCGACTCGAACCTCATGCAAGAGCGTAATTCATTACTCGTAGCTAGCATGAAATCACTGGCTGTGGAACCCGGCGCCTATAAACGTTTCAAAATCGTCTCTCAAGAGTATTTGAATGGGCAAGGGACTAAGGCCAGCGATTTTCTCGCCTGTTTTGTACAAGTGTTTGGTGGTCTGGATGGTACCACACAGGACATTATCGAAAGCCTCATTTCGCTCTTGCCCGACGAACAGAAACGTCAAGCTCTCCATCTGGTCTACAGGCACGAGGTCGATCGGCTAAGAGTTAACCCAGCAAGGTCTTTTCATTTTTCTCTTCGTAGTTGACGTTTATGGCAAGGGTTCATTGTTGATGTCTTAGCGGCATGCAATCGAAAGATTCTTTTACTGATGTTCTGATAGTTCAGTCCCTCAACCGCCGGTAAGGGCGTCGCAGCCGTCTCGAGCCCCGTCTCCGCCGCAATGGGTTCGCAGTGGATCACGGCCGAGCCCGGCTCGCTCGATTCAACCTCATGTCGTGATCGCCTCAGCCAATCGTCCTGTGCCGTCTTCAAATTCGAATCCACCGCGACCTGCATCGGCAACAGCTATTCGGCCACAGCAATCGTATTCGCGACCTGCATCGGCAGCTGCTATTCGGCCACAGCAAGCGAATTCGGTTCCACCTCAATCGGTGTCGCTGTCGGCGCCTGTTTATCCGACCAATCCGATTGTATTCGGCTCTCGTCCGCCGCCCGTCTCGAGCGAAGAGCTGTTCCCGTCATTGGATTCGCTGGCGTCTGCTTTTCCGGCGACTCCTATATCCTCAGATTTTTGCTGGAAATCGCTCGATGACGCCATCACGCCGATGGATCCCAGAGAGATACAGCTGCCTGTGATTGTATCCCGCCGCCTCGATTTATGTCTAGCTTTCGGCAGACACTGCTTATCAATCTTAAAGAGAAAGTATGTTTGCAAATTTCTCGGAGAGCCTCATTTACTAACATGCTGTTGGCTTGATTCAGGTTTGAATATGAGCAAGGTATTCCGGTTTCTTCGCAGTCGATAAGAAGAGTACAGAATCAGGCTAGACGGGTCACAATTTCTGATCTGGACGTTGGGTTTCCTTTGAACAACCTTGGCGTTCACGTCGGCAGCGCTACTCGTCTACAGACCTTGTTTCGGAATGTTCCTGATTTAGATTATTCTTCGATTCAGGATCGGGTCGATAGTATTTTGAATGAGATGGCGCCGAACGATCAGTTTGTTCTCGTTGAATATGTTATATCGCTCTACAAAAGTGTCCAATCTCAGCGACCAATATCCCAACCGAAGCCAGAGCTGCAAAGGCAAGAGCAGGATGCTTGTAGTAATGGTAATGTGTCAAAAAGAAATCGTCAAAGATCGAAGAAACGTACGCTAATTCAGTTTGGATAAATGCAATGTTTAATTTTCATCTCATTGGATTTGGAGTCATAGCTCCGTCTTGAACCTTCGTCTCAATCCTATAACTTAGATTGACATCGATATATCCTTTGTTCGCCATTCCGGGCCCGCGCTTATCAGGTCGAAATGTTCTAGCAGATACGAGAGGTTCGTCTCGGGAAATAACGTTTGAAGTATACTTCCGATTTGTGAAAGCGAGCGGTTTGGGGAACAGCGTTGGGGATCAGCAATCGTAGTTGTAGCCGCTAACGTATCTGACCACGAGAAATTTAAGTGGCAATAAATCTGGACAATGTTGATCCGCGTTTAGGCTTCGTTGTTTGTATATGTGATTACAGGATTATCCATCGGCCCAGCCGTTCTGCTGCTTCCTTAAAAACGTTACGTTTCATCTATCACCGCTATACAAAAACTGAAGTCGACGAAAACAGCGAAAACATGTTCTATTCAGTTTTCAAGAACAGTTGCTGTGTGGCGATTCCTTGTTCTCAAAAATCCCCGATCTCAGCTGCTGTGACCTGTTTGGATTCCATTCCGGAACAGCTGTATGTTGCAAATAACATTCCTTTATTGCCGCCAGTAATCATTCCGATGCTCTGTAGTACCGGAATAATTCGAGTCCGCCTTCGCCTTTCAAAACGCCCAGGCTGCTGCGTTCCCTGATGCTTACGACCTTGCTGTGTTTGCCTCTTATACTGCCATCGTCTCTAAACTTGGTTTTATGCTAACTACACACTCGCACCATTTCGCAAGGAAGATTCACTAAGATGCTTTCATTTTTCTGTTGTCGTGATTGGCAATAGGGGAATCTCACCTATGGCGAGCTTTTTTCTTCTCCTTTAATCACACAATATTATCTTGTGAATATACTTAAGCAAATCTAGCAAAGCTAGTTGAGATGTGGAAGTTGACGTCAGAAAATCTACATGACCCGATATCATTATTCGTCTGATAAAGCTACTCATAGATTGTCTGCTTTACAGATCAACCTTTCGAGCAACTTTGTAGGATGCATTACCTTTAACAACCGCCAATCTACCTAATCTGTAATGTTACAGTACAATCGGCGCAACCTGCAAGGTATATTCAGGGTTCCGTGGTTACTCACTGCCTTGGCGCCCATTTTCATCATTTTGACATAATGCATCTTGATGCCGAGCCTGAAGTCGAACCGATACAGACAGATGGAGATGAGCGATCCGACAATAATCAATCAGCTGCCGTCCTAGATCAGGCAGATGACGAGCCAATGCTTGACAATTCATGCGCCAAGGATGGCCCTTCTCCCTTAGAGGGTTCTGAACCAGATAAATCATCTAGAATAGATGAAAAGGATTCGATGGAAGAAGGACGCACGCCTACCCGAATGATTATAGAAAGTTTAGAGCTGATAAACTTCAAGTCCTACGCTGGAAGAAAGGTCATAGGCCCTTTTCATAAGGTTGGTGCCATCTTGATCTTGCTGAATTATAGCACTTCTGAACTGTAAATAGAGATTCTCTTCTGTCGTTGGCCCCAACGGAAGTAAGTGTGTTCCTTTGAACCCGACATTGTCATTTACTCTTGATAAAGGCGGTAAAAGCAATGTAATTGACGCATTGCTATTTGTCTTTGGCAAAAGAGCGTCACAAGTTCGATTGAAGAAGATATCTGAGTTGATCCATAATTCTGAACATCACCAAAACTTGCAGGAAGCGACAGTAACTGTGCATTTTGTGGAGATCCTGGATACGCTAGACGATAGTGATTACCAAGTAATCCCAGGTATTTTCCCTAAAGAGATTGCAAGCTGCCGTTTATTCGTCAACTGACCATAGGTTCCGAGCTTGTTGTCAGCCGGACGGCGTACAAGAACAACAGCTCAAAATATTCAATTAACGGCAAATTGAGTAATTTTACTGAGGTCACACAACTGCTAATGTCGAAGAGTATCGATCTTGAGCATAATCGTTTCCTGATTTTGCAAGGGGAGGTAATGAAATATACTCGATCGGTCTTGGATTTTTTGATTATTATTCAAGGTCGAACAAATCGCAATGATGAAACCGAAGGGATCAAACCCAAATGAAACTGGTGTGCTAGAGTACTTAGAAGACATTATTGGCTCCAACAAATGTATTGCTCAAATCGAAGCTGTGCAAGCTAAAGTAAATCTTATAACGCTGATTACACGGGAAACATCAAAATCCATTAGGTGGAAGACTTACAACAGGAGACCCAAAGTAAATTAACACGGGTGAAAGTTAGTGAACGGGAACGTGATTGTTTAGAGGTCTGGTTTGTTTTCCGCTTGTTCGAATTTTATTCTTAACACGTTATAGGGAGCCAAAAATGAAGCTGAAGCGTATATTCGAGAAGAAGATCGCTTACTTCGATCAAAGGCCAAACTTTATCAGTTTTTCTCTCATCAATCCGACAGAAATGTTGAGTCTTTAAAAACGACGATGGTGCTGTGATTGTGGATTTCTGTTTTGTTGTCGTACTGACAACACGTTAGAATGAAATGAATGAAAAACTGGCTGATGAGAAAGAAAAGTATAAGAAGACCGAGCAGGTAACCAACAAATTCGGAAATACATCGTTCTGAATCTAAATCGTTGGCAGGAGTTAGCCGATTTCAAAGCTAGGTATGACGAGACTAAACATGAATGGTCTGGATATGAAGCTGAATACAAACGCTTCCAAGAAGAATACAATAAGCTCGATTGCCGAGACGTCCAACTTCGGACAGCGTTGGCCCATACCGAAGCTAACTTGAAAAAGATCCAAGCCAAAATCAAGAAAGCGAAGAAAAAGATTGAGGATTCTGAGAAGGTAAGATTCAGTTGTTAGACCCAGCAGTACCGGTTAATAACGTGTAGGCTGCTGAAGAGAATCAAGTTGCAATCCCCGGTTTATCTTCTGAGATAGAAACGGAATCAAAGCGTTTGGAAGCTGAAGAAAAGAGGCGGAAATCAATATTTGAGCGGGTTTCCACCAAAACCCAAAAGTTGCGAAAAGAAATGGAAGCGAAACAAAAGATCTTACAGCCTCTGCAGCATTCTGTAAATCGCATCTCAGAGCTTGGCTATCTTGATTTAGTGTTTGTTCTTTTCAGGTTGTTCAATGTGAACAGGAACTGGCTACTATTGTTTCTCAGATTGAGATGCATTTCCAAGCAGCTGAAGATGCTCAACAATTTTTAGAAGAAAAAGTTGTCAATGCCAACAGAAACAATACGAAAATAGAATTTGAAGAGGCACAGATAAAGGTCAATGGGTTGTAAGCACATCTACAACGATATTTACCCGTTTCCTCAGACCTTAAAAAACCAAATCGCAGCTAACAAGGAAAAAGAACATGCTGTGAGTGCGCAACTGAAAAGCGTTTGCAGCAAACTGGCCCAGTGTCAAACTGAACTCAACCAGTTTACTGCTGAATATGATCAGGTGAGCTCTCATTAAGAGACTCTCTGGTCTTATTAATGCTCGATTGTAGGGCAAAATGCAAATGAATCAAAATCAGAACCGCGGCAGCGTTCTTTCTGCTTTGTCGGCCGCAAAAGCTTCGGGACAAATCACAGGCATTCATGTAGGATTGTTTGGATCTGATCTAAAGTTATTGAGATCTATGCTAGGGTAGATTGGGGGATTTAGGTTCGATTTCTCCAAAATTCGATGTTTCTATTTCGACTGCTTGCCCATCGCTAAATCATATTGTCGTCGATACAATAGAAACTGCTCAGAAGTGCGCCAATTATCTTAGGCAGAAGCAAGCTGGTAGCACGACATTTATCATAATTGATAAGATTCGGTATCTGGAATCGCAAATGAATCGACCGTTCACTGCGCCTAATAATTCTACACGGTCAGGGTTTTACACGCTTACAGTGATCAATGTCTTAGTTTCGCAGACTGTTCGACTTAATCGAAGTTCCGAATTCGATTTTCCGAATCGCGTTCTATTTTGCTCTTAGAGACACACTGGTTACTCAGTCGCTTGAAGACGCCACAAAGTGAGTTCACGACTAGACATTCTAATTACTGTTCTCAGTTGCCTGCAGAATTGGGTTAGAAAGCGGGAAACGACAACGTGTTGTCACTTTAACCGGTGATGTTATTGATCCATCCGGGACAATGTCAGGAGGTGGGCGCAGTGTAGCTCGTGGAGGTATGGCGTATTCTGTTCCGCAGGGGGCTGGGATCAGCGCTGCTAGATTGAAGGTTGCATAGGTCTGTAAGTTGAGCTTTGGTGAACATATTTTTTAGGAACTGGATGACTTGCTATCTAAGCTTAACGCCGAAATTGGTTCTTTGATGCAATCTAGGAGAACGCTGGAGTTGGAATTGGATACCCTATCAAGCGAAATTCATAATTCCAAGATTGCATTACAGCGATCTGAAAATGCCTTTCAAACTTTGATGCAGGTTGCAGTTGCGAATTTGTTGAGAAAAAATAACTTAACTGTTTAGATGAAAGAAGAAGCGGCTGATGTGATTAAGTCGGCTGAAGCATGCTTGGCGTCGAAAAAGAAAGAGGCAGAAGAAATACAGACAATCCTCAGCAGTAAGAAGAAAGTCGCGAATGCTCAGATGGCTGAAGCTCGATCAAATGCGGAATCCGTTGAGCTGGAGGTTCGAGATCTGGAACAAAGGATATTCGAAACCGGCGGCCAAGAACTTCAAGACCAAGTAATAACAGGAAATTTTGTAGTCACTTAATTGAAATTGTAGTAGATCAAGCTGGTCCAATCCATCAAAGATCACATTGAGAATTTAAAAGACAGGATCACACGTCATCAAGTCGATAAGGATGCATCCTTAAAAGCTGCTGAGGATGCTCGTAAGCTTATCGATAAATGCAGAACCGAATTTCTCGAGGTATGTGTCTTTACAATGAATTCAATTTGCTTACAATTGTAAGGGTGAAGAAGAGATGAAAAGGATTGATGCGGATATTGAAGAACTTGAGAATCTTGCCGCTAAAGTTGTATCAAGTAGAGACGAAGCTGCAGATGTGGCGGAAGCAAGAAAAGCTGAAGTAAATAAGCTGCAAGACGAATGCCAACGCATGTCTCGAGAGTACGACATGGTTCGCAAAGTTGAGCACGATATCAGAATGCAGCTGGAAGATTGTCAGAGGAAAATGGATGAAAACAGTAAAAAGGTGAGAATCTAACCTTCGACCTGGTCATGCTTACTGACAAATTTGCAGGCTAAAGCGTGGTCACATAAGCTTTCTGAAATCACAGAGCAAATCAACGCTAACCTCGAAAGTAGCCCCAGCACTTCCGAGTCCCAGCCTTTTGAATTCCACCTTTTGACAGAGTCTGAGCTGTCAGATTTTGACAGTGAAAGTGTCAAGTATGGACAAAAAAATATCAAACCCCTACATTCTGAATCCTTCTTTTAGATTGGAAATCGAGACGTTACAACATAGTTTGGATAGCATGAAACCCAACTTACAGGCTATCGAAGACTATTCTTCAGCAGACAGAAGCTACAAGGTCTGATTTTGCTATATTTGGTGATATTGTTGACTGAGTATTGATCCTCAGGGCCATCTTGCCGAATATGAATCGTGCGCCTCGTCTCTGTCTGAAGCACGTGCTGCTTTAGAGCAGCTGCGAACTGATCGACACAATCAGTTCATGTCGGGATTCAAGGTTATCACCATGAAACTTAAAGAAATGTACCAAATGTTGACGTTAGGTGTGCATTTTATGTGGATGAAATTACTTTGTACTCATCTGTTGTTAATAGGTGGAGATGCTGAGCTTGAGCTTGTGGACAGTCTTGATCCTTTCTCAGAAGGAATTGTATTCTCTGTTCGACCTCCTAAAAAAAGCTGGAAAAACATTTCAAATTTAAGCGGCGGGGAAAAGGTAATAGGTTCTTGATCTGGGTTGGATTGCTAAAATTCTTCCAGACTTTGAGTTCTTTAGCTCTAGTATTCGCTTTGCATCACTACAAACCGACTCCGTATGTTCTTGCGTTAATCTGGTTATTCACACTAACCTCTTTTGAACAGATTATACGTTATGGATGAGATTGATGCCGCTCTCGATTTCAAGAACGTTTCAATTGTCGCTAATTATGTTCGAGACCGTGCTAGGAATGGCCAGTTCATTATTATCTCTTTAAGAAATAATATGTTTGAGCTTGCAAACCGTTTAGTTGGAGTTTACAAAAATGACAATGCATCCAAAACAATAACTATTGTAAGCACCACTTTCCGCTGAGAATGAGATTAAAATTAACGTCTTCTTTCAGGATCCTCATTTGTTGTGATACATAGTCCATTTGTTATTTTCTAGCATTACTTTCAGGAATGCGACTGCCTTGATCCCATAACGACTCAGTGATTGCTTCACTTGAAAGTATCAATCTGAGAATTTCTGGGGAGGGATTCAATCCGAGTGCTTGTGCTCTATTCCATCTCTCTAATCGTGTCATTCCTAAACACGGGCCCATTTTCATATCCATATCGAACTGCCGTAGGATTATTTCAGCATGATCCGCTTCCTCCCAACCGTGCACTGCGGTGGCTGCTGGGTTGACTCCTTGAGAATGTTAAGCACCTATGAGTTGCAAACATTGATGATCCAACCAGATTGTGTTTTGTTAGTTGATTCCGGGACCTTACGCCCAGATGCTACAGATCTTGGCTTTCTTTGACGATAGTCGTCAGACAGCATTTAAGCGAAAGCAAATGAATATTTTGTAAGATTGATCGCAGAGGACTCCGAACCGCATTCAAGTCACAGATGTTTGAAATTGTCCAATTATCTGGATTTTTATTTATTGCCTCCATTTCATCGCTAACATAACCCAGGTGACAGCAATTTGTTCAGCATAGGGGACAATATACGTGCGGATGGCGAAGGTCAATGAGGCTCCGGTTTTGTTTAAAATTTCAGACGGGATAGTCTCATTTATGAAGTGAGCCATTATTTTACGCTATATACTGCTAGTCAGTTAATGCAGATCGATACCTTAGCAATTTACCGAGTCTGCATGATCGAACTGAGCCGGGTATGCTTTGAAAATGTAATGAACAGGTATCAAATTTTTGATTGCTTGTTGAAAAACTGGCGAAGAGACAACAGCTTAATCTCATACGAACGTAAACATTGAAGTCACTTACGTGCATTTCCGGAAGTACTGCCTGTGATAAATTGATGTTCATAAGCAACCAAGGCAGGGATAAGGCCGTGTGATAGCGCGTCGTCCCAATTCGTATCTGAATTAAGATGATGCCTTCGATATTCCTCCATCTGTTGTTGAATCTCCATGTCAAGACGTTCGGAAGTTGTGATGGGATTGATCTTGCATGGCAATATTCTGACAGGATTGCATTTTGGAGTTAACCGGATCATTTCCGGCGCAATGGACTTCCAAAGAGCAGGATTGGATAAGTCCCAAGATGTTGATCGAATTCCATTGTCTCTCTGTCACAATCTTAAACCCGAACTGCTTCACTGGAAAGTTCGGCGAACCTGTATGTTTGCATAATATTCCTGATGATTAAACACGCATCCGATCGTGTCGAAAGGCAAACTTTGCTCCTCAAAATCATCCTAACATAGAACAGTATCAGCAGTTATGACTAATTGTTAAAAATTACAGGGTACCGATTCCCCTCCAGAGTAGGTTATTCCAGTTACGCTATCCCAAAACAATACCCTGGTCTTGGATTCTTTCGTCATAACCCAGGTGTAAGGCCCATCTTGATTCTGAACAGAACATTTTTAGATAAACCAAAAGTAGTAGCTTTCAGTATGACCTGTCCACAACATATGTAAGCACTTAGACCGAATCCAAGGAACAAACTGCACAGCAGAGCAGAATGTTCTTCAACTCCACCATGACCTATAATACGACAGTTTCGAGATTGTTTATGGGATGGAAAGAGCATTTGAACCTCGACTCAGAAATACGGGTAAGCTGGTCCACAATGTCGTGGTTTCTCCACCGACAGATATCTCGGCAACGTAAGGAATCATTCTGTTATTTTTTAAGCAAAGTCACGAAAGCAAGCACAGATGTCACCGCACGAAGCGAGCAGCATGCATTGGAGTCAATATCACCCGACTGTCGTAGATAGGCTGGACCATTGAACAAACAAAGCAGTTATCATTGTTCTCGTTGGGTGCAAACAGTTTGATTATTCGTTGCTATCAGGAGATAAAAAACAACACACTGTGCAGCTAACGCTATCTAACCACCTGATGATCATTCCGAATTAGAAGAAATTCGTTCCACCAATTCTTCACATATTTCTGAAACTTTCTGGCGACTTCCTTCTTTTCCATCCATGTATCAGATACATATTTGCTAATCACTGCCCGATCACAGAAGTTGTTCTTTGTGTTCTCGCAACGGGGAACGATTTGCAGCTGAATGTTCAATGTACCGACAGGCAGACGAAGCAAATCGATTCCACGCGCACAAAGCTCAACTGATATTTCTTCTGATCCAGATTGTAAAACTCCACTGCAACCAATATGATCAAAGCTAGAACAGATCAAAAGGGTAATTACCGCCATTCAACTTCTTGGCTAGAAACAATTTCTCTGAATTTCGACTTCGGATCTTCCTTTAACAGAATAAGCAAAAGTTTTTCTGGCAAATGTAAAATTTTGTGATAAGATATCTGGTTTGAAAGATATGGTTGCTGTTCTAAACCGATCATAAACTCCTGATTGAATTCTGGGCAGGATTTGGCAGCAATCGGGTAAGAAGAGAATCGATGCGACCCAAATACTACGACCATAATAAAATTAGCTTTGTTCTAGTTACAAATCAGAGAGCATTAAATAAGTTTAAGCTTGCAACCTCATCTTGCTCTAGAACAGTTTCAGAGAAGTTGACACCAGATAGAAGCTTAATATGAAGAGATCTCCCCTTATATGGCATTTTATCACCAAAATGTGAGTTTTGGATGAGTAATTGCACAAGGTTTTGTGCCATATTCGTTTGCTGTAAAGCTTCTGAAAAACTGTCATCATCATCCTCAGTTTTCAGGTTCATCTCCATGAACGCATGGACCGCATCTTTAACCTGACCGTAAACGTCTAAAGTACACGGTCAGGGCTTATCATATAAGGAACAGGCATGATACCGTTGGACTGAAGATGCTTATGCAAATGCGTCTTTAACCGAATGAGCTGTGATTGAGATAAAGACTCGCAATCATTCATGATGTAATCACTATGTAGTATCTACTGACAGTATATGAAACGTTATCAAGTGAGATCAGGTCCCTGTTGTACTCCGTATTATGTTACAACAACATAGTAGAATGATAGACAACACATTGACACAACTCATTATTCTATCAACAATCCAATCACAGTTTGAGTTATTTTCGAATCGGATATCCAAGCGATTCACTTGTGACCCGATTCCTCTTGTCAGGAAGTCGCCTGCCCTGTATCGCCGCTCCCTTCAAGTTCGAGTCCTATCATGGGAGCTGTGTAAGACGCCCAAAAAACGAGCTGCCTGACAAGCTTGTGAGATCTTCATTGTAAACTGTCTGGTAGCTTATGGGAAACGCAGCAAAAGAGTAATTGGTTTGCTAAACAATGCAAGAACAGGAGATGGTTGTTCTCCGTCATGTTATCAGATGTACAGTGCGGGCAGTCTTTAACCGACAACTTGTCTCAATTTTATTTTGGAAAAAGAGGCCGCGCCAGAGGCCGCGCTACATCAATCACTCCGAATTATAGTTCATCCAGTATTTTTTCAGCGGTGTGAGCGGTACTTCTTTACGGCATATTCAACCTGCGCCGGTGTCAGTCGAACATCTCCTTCTTTCAAACGATAGGCGTCAATGTAGCGCTCTGATTTGCGAGCATACCGGCGGATGCTCGCTATGGACACTGAATTTAAAGCCACTGGCACCATTGTCTGCAGTGTCTTCCACGAGTAATCGCAATGCTTACGAGTGTACGCCTTGCATGCTCCCCAAAACATTTCAATAAAATTAAACTCCGGATGGAATTTAGGATAAAAAATAATGCAATGTCCAGTGGCCTCAACAGTTTCGTTCAGCAAAG
>RBZT01000863.1:0-10568 GCA_003693705.1 Polymyxa betae
AATTGGTCAATTTAAGGAATCCCAAATTTGAAGGGGATTTACGCGTGGACAGTGGCTTCGTGGGGGTGACAACTCTGGGCCCATCACCGCGACAATTAAAGCTTGTTCTAAGTAGAATTTAATCCGTGGCATTTAATTGCGCCATTTTAAATCTGTCCCAAGTAATAAAGAGCTTCTGACCAGTCAGATTGCAGCGCTTATTAATAAAATTTCCGCAAGGTTTTAGGGTTGCTACTGCTGTCGATATCATCTCCATCGAAATGTCTGGTGACGACCTGAACGACTCTGAAATAACAGCTATTCTCGCCGATGACTCAAGACTGCAGACCATTCCTCGGGTTTTCTTTCCTCCAGTAGTTTCTGATGCGGTGCCATTAGAAACTCCAAAAAAACGTCGTGGGAGACCTTCTTTGAAGCCAAATAATGGAGAAAATGAAGCCAGCTGGACGGCGGAAATGATCGAAATTCTTTTGGAACAGAAGGCAGTGTTTGCCCGCATGTTCGCCGAAGCTCGTAATAATAACGCTGTCCAAGCGGGCTGGTCTCGTGTGACATTGTCGGTTAATACCTTATATCAGTCAAATTTTCTGATAAACAGATCAAAGACAAATATGCAAATCTCAGAACAATATATCGAAAATTATATTCATTTTTATATTCAGAGTATATCTGCGAAGAGAATGAATTTATCATTGCAACGCGTGTTTGTGAATTGCCACCTTAGGCCATATTTCTTTTGGGATGACCTGTGTTCCAGCTTTCTTGCGGCCATTTGACCATTCTGCATATAATTGTCGGTGTGTTGCAAGTAATACGCTGGTTTTAACTGAATCCACGATTTCTCTAGCAGTAAATTTCAATTTTTTACAGGGAGGAGAACTGTCTGGACCCAGAGCTGATGCTGATTCTTCATTGCTAAGATCAACAGCTGCTGTAGATGATATATCAAATACAATATCAACTTGGTCCATATTGATATTTTTCTGCAAAAGTTTGCTAGAGTCGAAAGTCTGTGGAACAGTTTGAGGGACGTTTTATTGGGCTTCGAAAAGTTTGCAGGATCTTTATCAATGACTGTAAGCACCGGGAGGCTCCCCTGAATTTTTGAGATGAAAAGCATTCATTCACAGACTTTTAAAGCCTTTTGCGGACATCTTTGATATGTTTGTCAATTTCATATAATATGAAATCACGGAATTCGATAGCCGATTGTAATGAACGGAATGTTTTGTATAATCGTTTATCCAATTATTTCTACTTGATATGAAACAGTACCATTTTTATTTGTAATTACTCTTATGTTATGAAGTGGGAGATCGTGTGCGACATGAGACTGACTTCTTGACGTCGCCGAACCTCTGATCGCAAATCTGAAATTTATTGTCAATGGTCTGATGAAGCGAAACTATTAATAATGGAGAATAACTAGCATTATTCGTTTTTGTTATCGGCGGTGTATATTAATCCCCATTTGTTGAACTAATTTTGAATATTCTCACGGCAGAATTAGAATTTATCGTAAGTTTCGACTCATGAGCACGTTTTTTCCAACCGTTGTAGCAGAAGATGGGTCGATTGCAACTTTGACCACAAACTGATCAAGTGGGAGAGATGTTTTGAATTCATATTGTTGTTTCTTGAAGCCTGGATATACTGCGTCCGGGACAAAAAAGAAAAGTTTTACCCGTTTCCCGCCATACAATTTGATAACACTCTGCAACTTCTCATACCCTTTAATGGGATGGTGTGGGGTAACTGTGAACTGTAACAGACCATCCGTGATCATGGCGTCTAGTGCCGGGAAGTTCCGACTTAGAGGTTGATAATAAGTAGGATCAAGAGCATCTGGAATTGTTTTGAAGACTTCGACATTGTTACGTTTGGCAAACACAGCTGTACTTTAAAGAGCCACGAACTTCTGATTTCACGTTAGACGATGTTTCAACAATGACGAACCATAATCGTTACCTTCTAAGGAAGCGATGTTGAAACTTCAGTTGGTCAGAATGTGGGAACAAGAAATGCATGTAGCAATTGAAGAGATGTCCTCCAAGAGCGCCTTGATCACCGATTAAAGATTTCAGCTTTTTCAATGTTTCCTTAAATGTTTTTCAAAGAGCAACACCCCAATATAATCAGAAGCAATATCTAATTCTTGAACCCCGAGGTCGTTATTCACGATTATATGAAGCAGCATATGCGAAGTCGGAAACGTTCTGGATGGATTACCAGTGTATCAACTTATATTTTCTCCTAATGAAGTAATAAATACTGCGTCACAGCGCACTATTTAAACCACATTGCGATACTACGCAAATGGTAACATAAGGGTTTAAAAGTCAAGACCGCCGGAAGCTGAAGGCCCCCAAGCCCTGAATCACGTTCCGTCGGAATTGCGTCACTGTCATGCCCAAGACCCATCAATCAAGGCCCATCCGGCGCGGCCTCCGATCCGGCAGTCGCGTGCCTTGAAATCAAGGACACGCACCCGGACTTTTACTCCTGTCTTGTTTCTAACTTTCATTTTCATTCATTCTCAATACAAGCTCTGGTTCCAACCGTCCAGACTTTCGTCTCTCATCTCGTACTTTCTTAGCTCTGTGCTTGACACTTTTTTTGGACGAGTCATGAACACGCAAGAGAATCAGTCAACAAACGGGGACCAGTCTCCCGTTGCAGCTGCGCAGCCTCCGCACCACGGCGCAACACGCGAATCTTTACTGCAGCGTATCTACATCGAACAAGAACGCATCGCGAACATCTCTAATCAGCTGAACGACCTTCTCACTGAAGATTTTAACACTTTATCAAGCACTCAGCAACGGAATCACGAATCTCGCGTCGCATCTCTGAACGAGGAGGTTTCTCGGATTACAAGACACATCAACATGCTCCGGAATGCTTATGACGCTCTCTCGCCCGTCAATCTCGGACAGGCAATGCCCAGCGCATATCAAATTCAGCCCCGAGCGGGTCCTGCCCATTCGGCCCCGGCCAACCATGCACGACTTCCTGCCAAACTACCCCGATTTAAGCTACCCACCGCCACGGAGCCAAGGTCCGCGGACGATTTCCTGTCCGAATTACGGCGCCGACTCCGAGCGGACTCCTATCCTGAAGAACGCTACTCCGAAGCCATCGCAGCCTGCTGTGATACGGCTGAAGGCGACTGGGTCACCGAAAATCTTGTCGCTAAAGGCTATACATGGGATCAAGTACGTGAACGCTTTCTGAAACACTTTGTTGACGACGATATCCGCCATCACTATGAACAGGAGCTCATCCATTGCTCTCGTGAAACTGGTGAAGGATTACTTTCATTCGGAGATCGATATCTATCTCTCATGAAGGACGCGAACAAGGACGCGGACAAAATCTTCGAATATACCACGGAGTTCATCTGCCTACTACCACGTGGCGCTATCAACTGGCTTAACGGCATCAAAGCGGCCAATCCTGACAGGATTAATACGGTCCGAAAAATGGTAAACGCGCTCACTTTATACTGCTCAGCAGATCGAACAGCAAACGCGAATCGTAAAAACGGCAGCAGCTCCAATGACCAACACAAGGCCAACCAGAACCAGCCCAGTACAGCCAACACCAACCGCAACCGGGCACCGAAACCGAACAAGCAGCAGAAAACTTCAACCTGCGACTTCCACGGAGTCTGCGGACATTCTACTGCGGAATGCCGCCGCCTCAACCAGGGATCCTCCACGCAGCCCACACAGAGCGCGAACGATAGTCCCACAACTCCATCCTCTTCAACCAAGAACGGTAATGTTACATGTTACGCATGTCAACGACCCGGACATCTCGCTACGAACTGCCCGAGCCGTCAATGCTCGACATCATCGGCACCCTCAGTCAGCTCGACGACCACTTCATCACGATCTCAGACTTGCAACCCGACGACTCATACCAACCATCTCATTGAGAACTCCGCGCAGCCCGATACTGACATGATCGACGACGGCTACAACGAAAACGTCATCTCTGCGCAGGGATATCACCCCCTCTTCGACCAAGTACAAACCATGCACAGTTCTGAAATGTCTCTCAAGGACACCAGCCAATTCCGCCCGGATTACTCTACCGCAATTTCCTCAACTATTTTCCTAGATGGAACTCCGGTCGAAGGCTATGTCGATACGGGAGCCTCCAATTCCACCATATCTGAGGATGTTTTCGATATGTTCTCGGAAACCACCCGCAGGACACATCGGCCCGCCAGATCAGGGCAGATCATCTCATTAGGCGTCGACGGACACTACGCTCCTCGACCCGGCTCTGCTATAGTTCCCGTCGTTTATAGAGATCGTCAATTCAACTTCAAATCCGACATCGGCAAGCCACCCAAAGGTATCGCAGCCATTGTTGGCCGAGACCTACAGGCCATGCTCGGCATCACCATCACGGGGCTGCGCCTGCCCAATAAGTCCGCCAACGTCGCACCAATTGTGGACCCTACACCCTCTCTCTGTGACCCGGATAAGTCATCTCCGCATCCTCTCTCTTTAGATCCACGATTGTTGAAAGCAATTTCCCTGAACCAGTCCATACCAATGAACAGTTTCTGTAATCTACCAGAAGCCACTGTGTATTTGGAGACCGGCGATAAAACGCCCATATTTCGACGCCAATATCCCATTCCGCATTCCGCCAAGCACGTGGTCGACGCCCAAGTTCAGCAATGGATCGACGACGGCAAAGTTTCGGACGCACCAAGTGGTTGTCAATGGAACCTTCCGTTATTAGTGGCGTTAAAAAAGGATCCTGTCACTGGCGAACGCAAACCCGGTCGCTTGTGTATCGATCCTCGAGCACTTAACCTGCTATTGGCTCAGGACCGTTACCCGCAACCGTTAGTGTCCGAGGTTTTTCAGTTCCTTTCAGGGAAGTCCATATTCAGTGCTATCGACCTGGAGCAGAGATTTCTTCAGCTACCTGTTCACGAACCACATCGGCAAAAGTTGTCTTTCACATGGTCCGGGCGACACCTGATGTTCGTTGGAACTCCGTTTGGACTTGTATCGGTTTGGGAACCAACTAAGCAATCTAAGGCTTCTTTCGAGTCGTTCCTCAACATTCCCCAGGGCATCCTCATATCCCCAGTAGCTAAGCGCTCCGTAGTGGTATCCCGAAACCCCTCAAAAATCCTCAGTCATCAGCGTGACTCGAACCCCGGACCTCCGGAGACGAACACATTTTTGTATCAGTTTGGGAACCAACTAAGCAATCTAAGCGCTTAGATTGCTTAGTTGGTTCCCAAACCGATACAGACTGAAACCTACATCCTCTGTTCTTCAACGGACTATGTGTCGTATTTTAGACGGATCCAGTTCCGCCATGCCATTTCTTGACGACGTACCAGTCGGATCGTTATCACCAGAGGAGCATCTTGAAGACCTGGTCGACACGATCGATCGTCTAACAAGTGCCAGCCTACGCATTAATCTCAAAAGGCGCACTTTTTTCGACCCCCATTACATCCTCTCGGCCACACCTTCTCGGCCGACGGCCTTTCGATCGACAGGCGCAAATTAGTCGATGTCCAGAACTGGCCAACACCACAGTCCGGAAACGACATTGAGAGATACCTCGGTCTCATTAATTACTTCCGGGACTTCACTCCCTGTTATTCAACTATCGCCGCACCGCTGGAAGCCACGCGGAAACTCCCATCAATCAATCCATCGAACTGGACCCCAGATCGTCAACATGCATTCGAATTTCACAAGGAGATCTTACAGCAGGGTACATTTCTGTACTTTCCGGACTTTGACAATGAGTTCAGAATTGCAACTGACGCTTCGGAGGTCGGCATTGGCGCAACCCTCTATCAATTGCGCAACAACTCCGCCGAGGACACCACGGACAACCGGAAGTACAATCTGTTTGCCGCCCGCGCACTTCACCCATCGGAGCGGAATTACTCCGCGACCAAAAAGGAGTTTCTTGCAATCGTTTTTGCACTCAAACGCTTTCATTATTTCGTATGGGGGCGACACTTTAAACTTTTCACAGATCATCGCGGACTCTCTTTTCTGTTTACGCAGAAAGATCCATCACCTCTTATGGCGAATTGGATCGACGTTATCCTCGACTACGATTTCGACATCTTTCACCGACCCGGAATTTTGAACATCCTTCCAGACGCCCTTTCACGTCTCTATCCAGCACCACAAGTTCACCATTCAGCTCCAGCAGATTCTTCAGCACATCAATTAGATGCTACTGCTATTCCGCGCTCCGCGATTCCGGAACATCTCCGTCGCGAAACCAGCGAATGCGCGCACCTCCACGGACATTTTGGAGTTAAAGCTACCGTTTCTCGTCATATCGAAGAAGGTTCCGTTTGGCCATCTATGCGGACAGATGTCACCGAATTCATCAAATCCTGTACAGCATGTCAGCGTTACAACATCGTCAGAAAAGGGTTCCATCCCTTAACTCCGATCACTGCCAGCCAGCAAATGGATCACATTGCGATTGACACAGCGCTTTCTTTTCCAACATCAGAGATCGGTAACAACATTCTTCTAGTTGTAGTTTGTGTTCATACACGTTTCTGTTTTCTCCGAGCTCTTCTGGACAAAAGTGCGGTTTTTGTTGCTTCTGCATTATTCAACATTTTCATCGACTTCGGATTTCCACGAATCATTCAATCTGACAACGGAACGGAGTTCGTTAACCAGCTCATGCACGCAATGACAAACGTTGCCGGCATTGATCATAGGCTCACTACCAAATATCATCCCCGCGCAAACGGCCTAGCCGAGCGTTTCGTTCAAACGTCCTGTCGTGCAATCCACAAATTACTTGAAGCCGAGGACCGCAAGTGGGATCGTTATGTCGCAGCCGTACAACTCTATATGAACACAAAGATCGCGTCAGTACACGAATCCGCGCCGTTCAGCGTCATGTTCGGGCGAAAATCAAACCCAATTATCGACTACCAACAGAATTCATCTTCTTATCCTCAGTCATTCACGACTGATGAATTTCTTCCATTCCGAGATCATCTTCAATGGTTTTCTGACGTCCTGTTTCCCGCCATTTCGGACAAGCTCTCTGGTAACGCTGCTCGTGCCATAACTAACTATGCCAGACATCATCGCATTTTAAAAGACCCATTTCCAGCAGGCTCTTACGTCATGGTTATCGATCCGACACGCTCCAACAAGAACCGCCCATATTATGAAGGACCTTACAAGGTTCTCCGCCGCACTAAGGGTGGCAGTTATCAACTGCTAGACAGCGACCAGACGCTCTATCAACGGGCTATCGCTCCATCGCAAATGAAGCTCGTCTCGAAGGACCCTCGCAACGACCCCCTATCTTTTGTTGTTGAACGGATTCTAAAACACCGTGGATCCCCTTCTCGACGTGAATATCTTGTACGCTGGAAGCGCATGAGCCCGGACGAAGACTCCTGGGAGCCTTTTACCATCTTTGACGACCAGCAGATCATCGCGGACTATTGGTCCCGCACTTCTTCAAATTCACGTTCCATTTCGGGGAAGGGTGATGTCATGCCCAAGACCCATCAATCAAGGCCCATCCGGCGCGGCCTCCGATCCGGCAGTCGCGTGCTTTGAAATCAAGGACACGCACCCGGACTTTTACTCCTGTCTTGTTTCTAACTTTCATTTTCATTCATTCTCAATACAAGCTCTGGTTCCAACCGTCCAGACTTTCGTCTCTCATCTCGTACTTTCTTAGCTCTGTGCTTGACAGTCACAGACATGCGTCACGGACCGCGGAACTACCCTGGAAGAATTACAGTTTGATTAAAACAGCATTACGATTTTACAGCACTAACTCCAACGACTATCACGTTTTAGTAGAAGTGTTATACCAGGTGAATCGATCGACTTGCGAGCATCAGCGTCATTAACTGCAGCATCAAGAGAAGGAAGATCGCCCTTTGTCCAAAATACAGTGCGAGCAATACCTCCATAACGACGAAATCTGAACTGCAGATCTTTAGAGGAGAGATCGGGATAGCATTCAGGCTGACAAGTCTCCAGTTCTTCGAGTGTCCAAACAGGTAGATACAGAGGAGTTGTCTTCCGTTGCTTCCACCATTGTTGATATATGTTATTACGGGGAGAGGAAATGAAAAGGGTCAAACACATAGAATTTAGCGGTTTCGTCATCGCCCCATCAATAAAGTAGAACGTTGAAGACTTGAGTACTAAAACCCTTACCGATGGTAAATCATTCAGCATGAACACATTTCCGTTACTACAGTAACGATAAAAATTGTCTGAATGTTGATATACAATTTTTTTTTCGGCTAGGATTGGCGTATTCAGTATTCGAAGAAACAGGTACATTACGAGACGGCTCTTGCCAATTCCCGGGGTTCCGGAGAGAGCATGAATACGATACCGAGGAACGTCGACCAAAAAACGATGGAACCATTTGACATACGACTCTCGAATGAACAATATTTTGAACTCATCGTCCGCTGGAGGGTACGGAAACGGGCAGTTCGAGCGAATAAACTTGTCATCGTCATTCATGGACAATCCCAGCAACTGCGTCCACTGTTCGGTTAGATTAGGCATGGCCGTTTGCAGACCTATCACGAAAGTCAAAAGAAATTATGTATTCAAAAATTCGGGAATGTAACATTTTTTGTTGCAGCAATCATCAAAAATAATCAATACATATTCAGTAAAAACGTGCAATAATCCACAGAGCAATAGTGTGAAACTTCTGTGAAAAACTGCGCAAAAGGTACCAGACGGGGCGGAGGCAGGGCGAAGAGCGGCTAAGGCAGCATCACGAGCTCGTTCAGCTCGGTCGGCGGCATCACGCAGAAGATCAAGATTAGCGCCGGCGGCGGCATTGAGATACGCGTCGGCCGCTGCCTCCGCCTTCGCACGCGCTTGCTTATAGAGGTCCTCCAATGACTACGACGACATTATGATATGAAAAAACGCCGCAATCAAAATTCACGAGGGTTCTCCTAAGAACATATCAGAAAAGAGAAACAACAATAAGAGACTCAACACTATACAGAGGAAATTAAACAAGGAAAACATGTAGAGTATCATAATGAATAAACCCATATAGTACTGTAAATGTAACAATAATTGTAAAAGTAATTAAAAGGAGCGTGGGTCCCGGTAGGTCCTGGTTGGTCCCCTTAAGCCGTGGTCCTGTTGATAATAATGAACAGCATCCCAGATGCTGTTGGCCATCTGGCTGATGATTACAGTTGTTGTGGCCAGTATTACAAACTCGTCAACGCACGCTTTGAAATACTGTTTCAAATAATTGGTCTTGTTCTTGAGAACTGGTAGACCATTGAATATAGTTCTGCAGTTCTATATCATTCTCTGCGCGCATAATCCCTTCAATGACTATTGCAACGGCATATTTAGTGATCAGCTCATGCTTTTCAAAAGTATGCGACGCCGCAAATCGTTCTGGTCCTTTTACCACTGCTGGTAATTGATTAAGGTTGCCAAAATAAATCTGAATAGGATCTTGCGCTGGCATAATTCCGATTTTGCGTCGTGCTGCAATACAGGCATCGATAGCGAACGTGGACATTAAAGAACATTCTTCATAAAATATAATGTTGGCATTCTTTAAGAGCGCGGCTTGATCAGATAATGGATCAATTCGGCCCTCGATATCATAATCGCTCTCTCCCGGTCTTAAACGGTGACATTTCCAGAAAGTCAACGGGTTGAGATCTGCAAGGTTATCCTTGCTTAAATTAGTTGGACAGCAACTAATGACGCTGCATTGAAGATTCTGTAATGTCAGGCCTAGCTGAACCTGAACAAAGGATTTACCAGCACCGGCCTTTCCTTCAACATGGAATACTATAGGCATTCCTGGCTGCGAGACAATTGTCCTTAAAATATATTCCATAGCTTGTACTTGTGGTCGTGTCAATTATGGACAATATTGGAAATTAATAACTCTGCATCCAAAGGACTTAAATCTTTGAAAGCGGGAATTTTTGTTGTTCATGCTGTAGAATAGCAGCATCATTTTACGCTCCAAATTGGCTTTAGTATAATCGGGTTAATAATTGTCGCATGTTCTCATTTCGAATCAGATAAAGTAGATAATTATCTTCGACGTGATGATTGCGGAGTACCCGCTCGAACATGACATTTGGTGTCTTTTCCTGATCATTAACGATATCGAGATCATAACATAATTGCTCGAAGCTATTGTTATGCTCAGCAATGAGTGATTTCCAATCTCGAAAAATCACATATAAATAAGGCAGCATACAATAGAAATCTTCACCATCAGAAGGATTATAGAAATGGAATCGAATGGTTCTAGCAGCTAGTCGATGCTCTGGATATATACAGCAGAAATACATATTAGTTGAGGATTATAGCACTTCTACTAAAACGTGATAGTCGTTGGAGTTAGTGCTGTAAAATCGTAATGGTAATTTAATGAAACTGTAATTCTTCCAGGGTAGTTCCGCGGTCCGTGACGCATGTCCGTGACGCTATTCCGACGGAACGTGATTCAGGGCTTGGGGGCCTTCAGCTTCCGGCGGTCTTGACTTGAAACCC
>RBZT01000686.1:0-20915 GCA_003693705.1 Polymyxa betae
GGTGAGCTGCTGCATTCGATGATCTGGTTTCCACCATGTTGGTTGCTGGTCGTGAGCAACTGGGACTCTTAATCTGCTAGACGGAGTCGAGTTTGGAATTGGGAGAGTTTAGAAGAAGTGAAGTATTTATCATAATATTGAGATATATCAAGGTTGTCAAGGGCGTGTGCCCTTTGGTACGGTCATCAACAGTGTCGTGGCGTATCTTCCTTGACATGGCGTGTTAGCAGATGAGCGCTATTAGATCAATCTCGAGATATCGATAGCGTTGACTCACGCTAATTCAACCGGAAGCATTGCCTTCCGCTTGCATACTAAGAAATAAAACACTTCTTCAAACACATTCCAGTTCAAAACCCTCTCCCGTCTAACATGGCGTTCATGAGTTTTCGATTTTGAAAGTTCTGTATTCGTGAAATGATGAATGCGGATGTGAATTTTTGGCATTAAGGAAAGTGGATCACAAGTTTTTTAGAACACAGATTCGACTTCGGCTTCTATCATCCAGTCCAGCTAAGAAATATATACCTATTCTGTGATTTCGGTACTGTTTTCTGCTCAAATCGTAAATGCATTAAAATGCTGAAAATGAATTCAACGAGTCTCGCTGCTCCCAGATAACTAACGGTTTGAAGGAAATCCAGATTCTCAAACAAATGCTTTTCGTAGACCTGATCCTGATTACAAGCCACGGAAATATCTGGATGCTGAATTCTGATGACTCGTTTCCTGTGGTAAAGAACCCAGAGCGAATACCCAGCTTGCACGAATGAATGAGTTCATAAAAAAAACCTTGAAGATCAACCTGGGAAAACGCCATGCTCGCATTCGTAACAAACTGTTAAAAAGACGGCTGATTCAGAAACTGTTCGACCCATAATTGGGGTATCCCGCTACTTATCGATTAATGACCATTCCGTCTTCTCAGAGGCTTTTGTAGCGGATTTTATCGTATCCAGATGGATTTTGCACGCCCAAAGTGAAACAATTGTGCCATGACCTCTCTCGCAGGGCGAAGAACCAATCTGTAACAAGCATTGTGTCCTTGGTATGTCCTGATAAGGAGATTATGACGCCAGCCACCGGATCCCAAAAGCATTCGCGTACTGTATGTGAAAGACCCATGCGTATGGAATCGGATGAATTTCCGGATACTGAACCAAAGTGGGCAAAAAATTCAAGCCTTTCAAAGGAGCAACGAACTTCAATTCGAATCAAATTACCTAAAGATATACGGGAAGATATCTTTTCTCACCAATTTTCATGCAAGCCTGAGGAATTTACTGAAGTTCTTGGACCAACTGTTACCTCGAGGTAGACAGGTATACGATGCCAGTGACCTGATGAGGACTGCAACCTAGTGGCCTGCATAAGAATCCCTGATATTGCTGTTATATAATCAGCTGAGGCGGAAGTTGTCTCTTTGAATACAAGCGGGTTTGTCACATGGCAGATCGTCCTACCATCGCTAAGGATCTGTTCACCCTTAATAACTTGAAATCAATAAGCCCTGAGAAGGGGTGAACCCATCCCCGATGTCCGCGTCATCGATCATCTGTGGAATTGCGACACCGATGGTATCGTAAAAAGCGTCGCCACTGGGTGTCCAGTCGCCTTCATGGGTATCGACGCGGTTGTCCTGTGGAACGTGTCCAGGCGACATGATCGACTGGGCCATGGTGTGCTCCCAGTCGACCCTAGGGTTCTCTGATTATTTAAGCGTCGCCAGCCTTAGAGTTTTGATCATTCTACAGTTGGAGTGTTTGCGTTTGCATCAAGTTTGATCAACCAAGATGTTCAATTTGAGCTTTCTGCTGGCTGCCGTAACGCTTGCCGCAATTGTCCTAGGGCATGTCGATGACTGCAATAAGGGTGTAAGCATTAAGATACTGATGAAGTATGAGAGGCCTGATATATACTTATAGAATGAATGCAAGCCTTACAATCCATGTATTCCCGGGCCGTGTGATTATGAGCCGCCTAATGAGGACTATCGGCCGGCTGACGAATGCCCCAAGAAGAAATATGAGAAGCACCCGAAAGGTATCTACAAAGAAGTGAAGGTCAAATACTTCCAGGAATCCGATAAGAGTAAGAAATCATGTCCTTCATCCTCATCGTCATCCTCTTCCTCCTCATCGTCCTCATCGTCGTCCTCCTCAAGCAATCGACATAAACGCCGGCATCATCGGCGCCATCACGTGAGAAAGCACAAGCGCAGTCATCATCGATCAGATTCTTCCTCTTCGTCCTCATCGTCCAGCGACAGCGACCGTAACCGTCGTAGACATCGTATGAAACGTCGACATCACCGAAGGCATCGATCTTTGTCGAGTGACGAGGATCGTCGACGTCAACAAAACAGACGCCATAGACGTGATAGGTCCAAATCCCCTTCGTCGTCGTTTTCTTCAACCGACGATGAGCGACGACACCATCGAGGAAAGCACCACCACAAGAAGCACCATAACGATCGCTCATTCTCCTCTTCATCCGATTCCTCTTCAGATCGCGAAAATCGCCGACGTCATCACCATAATAATGATCATCACAAGAAGCACCATAACGATCGCTCATTCTCATCCGATTCCGATCGCGAAAATCGCAGACGTCGTCACCATAATAATGATCATCACAAGAAGCACCATAACGATCGCTCATTCTCATCCGATTCCGATCGCGAAAATCGCAGACGTCGTCACCATAAAAAGGATCATCACAAGAAGCACCATAACGATCGCTCATTACCTTCATCCAATGACTCTGATAATGATCGCAAACACCACAAACGTCATCATGAGAAGAAGCGACGCGACCTGAAAGCATTTTTTCAAAAGAAGAACAATCCTTACAAATACGACTGAGAGTAGTGACAGTATTATCCCACTTCCTGTATATGGATTTGGATGTCGTAATAGCTTCAGTTTCATAATAAAAATATCCAATGTTTCGAGCTAAGACGAGTTTGTGGTAATGACAGTATGAAATTTCTTTGAAACAAGATTTGAATGTGTTGGAGCTCAGAAAACGACGCCAAGAACAAGCGGTCTAAGATGAGATCCAGCAGAAAACCTATACAGGCCGAATACTATAAATAGTCGAAGCTTTGCAGGAAAGATGACAATGAAACCAGATAGCGCCGTGAGCACAATTAAAAGCAAGCACTACAAGAACATCATAACCAGGAATCGCCAAAAAAAATGTGTCCAGAAGCTTTACAGAAATGGTATTATAATCCAATTCGAAACAACGACTTATGATGAGTGTTCCGAATCTTGATGACCTAAGATTCGGTGCTCTTTCCATTTATGGCAATAAACGTAATCCTGATATTGAGTTCAATGATAAAAAGTTGATTTAAGATTAGGAAACGTTAACCAAAAGCAGGCCTAGAACTCTAAAAAAAGATAGAGCCAAAAAATTACCGTATGGACATGGGCAATTTCAACGTTGGGAAGCCCTTCAAATTTGATTTGGAGACTTTCACCGATGTCGTGACTTTCCCTCAGTTGCATCTCTTCAGGAAGCCCAATATGAACTTCCACCTGCACAAACCTATTTATCTGAGAGAATCGAACTCGAATTGCTCTTACCATAAAATTTTCCCCAAAGTGTACGGCTTTGACATCGTCGATGTATTGAATACGAGAATCATGGCGAAGAGTGAGATAAATTAGCTGTCGAATAAACCGCTGACCAGCGCTCTTCCCAACTGCCGTGGATTGTCATTTTTTTCGAGATTAGAAGGTCAAGCAAGATTACCAAGCTGTTGAATGTGCATACGAGCATCCGCAATCCATTTCACAGCAACATAAACAGATAATAGTACAGCAACGCTAGGATCCAAAAACCTGCAATTTTCAATTACGACGGAGGAAAGTAGCAAGGATTGAATCATATTGCGGATAGCCGTAAATTCAAGACCATAAATAATCCAACGCATTCCCGACAGCGAATTGGAATGAGTTGCGAAAAGACGTAAAAATTGAAATAGCCCAGGAGGATAACGGGAAAAGAGATAAACCGAACCCATAAAAATTTTGCTACCAAAGATCAGATTTGGAGAAGGAAGAGAGAATTGCAGCAGCGAAAGTACCAGTATAAGTAACTGCATATTCGATCAGTAGTACAATAATGCATTCAAATATACATACAGAGATCGTAGCGTTGTTCTTTGGCCACGGTAAGACAGGTCGAGGCACCGATAGTAGCCTTAGACGCCACCAATTTACAATACGAGATGACAGTCAGCTTGACAAGAAGATTCACGCCATACATTAGCAGCAGTATTGATACTTGAACATGATCCTCTAACAGCACTCATAAAAGATTATTAAACAGGTAGTTTAAAAAAAGGTTAGATGACTCAGAAACCAAAGGGCATTGTTAGACAAGAACGTACCATGAGGTCCTGGAGCTCCAGGCCCGAGAGCCAACCTTTCAACTGATTCACCGACAATAGTTAATGACGCCATTCCCATAATAACTGGAAGATAGTCAATTGAAGAAACACAAAGCTAAAAGTGATAAATATCAAAAGTGGAATGACAAAGAGCAGAAACGCATATTTACAAACTGACCTGCAAATACAAGGATTCCAATAGGCTCCAAGCGGGTTCTTCCATATGGATAATTGTATGGGTCTGGACGACGTCGAATAGCTGTTGCTCCATAGAGCATACCCGATGTGATTAGATCCAGAAATGTATCAACCGTCGATGTTGCAACCGAAAGCGAACCGGTTTTCAATGCCAACCAACCGTTCATTCTGAAAACAGTGATGGGCGTGAGAAGAAATGGCAGTGTGACAAAAGGGTTGAAGAAGCAAACCCAAGAAGTTTAAAAGTGTAGGCAGAAAAAACAATCACAGGAGCTGAGATGAACACCAAGAGGAAAGTGGAAAGAGAGTAGAAATTGACATTACAATGCAAGGAAGAGATTTAAACAGGTGCAGGATATAACAGCATAGAAAACCTGGCCATTCCAAAAACTCTTCGATCTGCGAGCTCTTGTTGGACTAATTGATTCTACATGAAGTTCACATACAAAAAATATCACCGATGGGTAAATCTCACCATCATCACTATCAGTAGGGATCCTTAGAATCGCGTTATGATAATGAAACGCATCTATCACATCACTTTTGTTGTCGCGAATCTACAGAACAGTCATAAAGAGCACACAAAATCCAGCGAAATGGAGAAACACTTGAAAGCCACTGAAAACTTCTGCAGAGTTTCATCCATAGCAACAAGTGGCATAATACAAAATACGAGAAACAGACATCGAATTTGATAATAAAAAGAGGCAACAAAGATACTGACATCTGCAGTGATACTATGCATATACTGTTCCATACGAATTAGGTCGTCAATTAGGGCATTCTGTTCGCAGTAGAACTTGGAGAGATGTTTGGGCATTTCGTATCTCTTGCTAGAGGGAACCCTCAAGTTCAGCAGCTCTAAGAAGGTGTAAGTGATGCAAAAACTATGAACATTAGGTCCCAGCTTGCCTGTTGCTGTTGGATACTTCATAGTACCATCATGCGACCTGTAAAACTCGCCTCCGTATCCCTGTAAATGCATGCATTAATATGAGCAAGAGCAACGGCCGTAGGGATTCAATAAACAACTTCTGAAGAAACCCCCATTCGAGTCACACAGATTTGTTATCAAAATAATAACGCATCGTACTGTGCAGTAGCTATGTCATGACATTTGAAAGCGAAATTGTTGTGCAATCCAATGAAAGAAATTTGCAGGCAAGCCAGAAAACAACAACAGCGAGGGCCAAATGCCCCAAGACATCGACTACGAACCTGCCGATCCAAGACCTTGCCTGCAGGCAACTCCTTCGAGTTCCGAACTAACAGACTGCATTCCAGATGTCGAATGCCGGCGTAATCCATGGCGAATGTCGCCTATGTGTATGGAACTGGGATTATTAACAGAAGTGATGAGATAATACTCCCCGGTCTGAGTGTATCATCATGAGACATTCCGCTAATCAGGATCCGTCTCACCCTCGCAGATTAATTCCATCTTTATCCTACTACAAAATCACAAGGCGCCAGGCATCACTTGGCAAAGGTGAAATGAAATGTTGCCTGCAGCGCGAGTTTACAGAAATTCACTGATCACGTGTGTTGGATATTCGGTGCATTTTCCATTTATAGATAAATAAACATTGTCCTAGTACGAACTGATTTGATTGATGAAGAAAGACGTTTAACACGATGATAAATATTAATCCATGATAAACAACAGACAAATCGGATTAATAAAAGGCAAATTACTGCAAGAACATGGGGCGATTACCACGCTTGAAAGGCCTTTAGACTTGATCTGAAAGCTTTCGGGAAAATCATGGCTGGGTTTGAGCCGCATTCCCCCAAAAAGTCCATTATGAACTTCAACCTAAGCGAGCCATTTGATCGATGAGCGAAATACCAAAAAAAGCATACTTCTCGCACCATGAAATGTTGTCCAAAGTGGACGACAATGTCGTCATCTAAAGCTCTAATTGGATCATCATGGGCTCAAGGCGAAGTGTAAGATAAATCAGCGGTCGATGAATTACTGGCTGGCGGTTTTACCCATTTTATCGACTATATGAAGAACGATCAATTTGAAGAGACCTCTAAAGTATAACCAAATTGTTGGCTGTGTAATCGTGCATCACCAATCCATTCCAGATCGATTGATACTAATACTGAAGTTTGCTTCGCTAGGACACACAGAAATAAGTAGTAAGCAAATAATGAGAATTGATATACCAATGTGCATATGAAGATTCTGAAACCGGAAACAAAAACCGTCCAAAAGCGAAAGAAATCGAGTAGAAATACCAAAGCTCTGATTTCATGATTGATGATGAAAATGTGAGCAGCGAATGTGCTCGTATAAGTCACAACATAGATCAATATGACATACAAAGATCGTAACTCTGATCTTTGAAAACAGTAAGGCCAGTGGATTCACAAATAGTAGCTCTTCATAGTAATATTCTGCAATACACAATTGCAAATCAGCATCCCCATAAGGTTGACGGCATACGTTATAGCCTGTATGGATCAAAGATCTTGAAACATTAACGACAATATATTATTATTTAACAATTGGAAATCCTCAGTCTGAATAATCTCGAAACACAAAGAAACATTTGCAAACGTAGCTGTCTGTGAAATCGGCCTGAAAGTAATTGATATGAATGAGACCAATTGAGGGCTTAAACAAGGATGTCAATGGGCTCTAGACAATTTAGTTTAAATGATGGATTGCAACTATTGGTCGTAAATAGCTGCAATCCCATTTAACACAACAGATGTGATTAAATCCAGGAACGTATTTGATGTCGCAACCGAAAGCGATCCAGTAAAACGCCAGTTAAGGCGTTAATACACCAAAAAATCAATGAATTATTTGCAGCATTATTTAAACGCAAAACAAGACGACTACAGAAATGATAGTGTTGGCCATGTTTACGTAAGCGTATTAAAGTTTACCGGATTTCAACGAAACCGAAACCGAGAGAACCAGAAAGATGGAGCAAAAGACAGACAATTCAGCAATAGGATGTCTATTACATGGCAACTAGGCTTGAAATTTTGAACTTTCTCTCAATTCAAATTTCTTTGTAATTTCGTTCACCTTTCTTTACTTTATTCGTAATTTACATAAATCCGCTACGACATGTTGAACTGTACTCAGATCTAAAATTTCATATTTTGAAGGATTACGTAAATACCTACTGACTCAATCTGTCATTTACGGAAATGTGCGAGTGTTGAAACTGCGTGAGCGGCCTCGTCTCTCGTGGAAGAAATAGATCGTCCCTTTTAATATAATCATCCCGAGGTAGAACTTATCATAACGCATCTGGCGATTGTTCATGGATTCTTCATGGACGATGACGATCTGACGCGTTTGGAATCGCTCCTTAACCGAAATCGAAGTGCTCAGACTCTAATTCGACGACAGCTACAACTGGTAGATGACCGGTTGAGGCGTATCGAGCAGTTGCGAAAGGCCCAGTTTCTTGATCGCCAGGTGCTCAGTAATCAAGTGATCTTCTCTCAGGATCCTCTCAAGGTTTATTCTGCAAACCCTCATCACTCTCATCTGTTTAATGCCTGCATTCAGGATGATCATGGACATTTCCCATCGAAGTCAAAAGAAGCGAAAAGCTTTGAAGTATACATTGTTTCAATTTTGAACGTCTGAGAAAGTCGACCTAGTTATCTTCACCTTTTAAACTTGTTTTACTGTTTCAGTTATTCCTTACAGATTATCTTGTCGACGATTCCATTCCGTCACCAACCTGCTCTCTGGTCTGCTGAAGAGCGTATCAACCTTCGCAATGGCGTTATCCATCAGAATCGGTACGTGTTTTTGCAATGGCTTTGATGGTGCTCTGACATTTTTAAAGAGTACTTTTAACTCGAGCCGTTCTGAAGGAAGCCGCCGAACTACCCTCTGGCCCTGAACGTACCGCCCTGACTAAAGCGAAGCTAGATACCATTCGTAATATGTCGCCCGAGCAGCTTTTGTTAAACACCAACAATTTTGATTGGAATAGTAAGCTGTCTTTCTATCGATTGGCTCAATGCTATTATTTTTGCCTTTGATATGTTTCTCTGGTCTGTTGCTCAAAGTTTGGTTTTACAGCTGTTTCAATTCCTGGTTTTTCTGACACATTCGCTTCAGCTGCTATCGTATCCTAATTACGATATTGCATTGAAATCTTGCATTATAGTCGTAATATATCGTCTATATGTCAGCGTATCTTCTTTATTTCATTCATTTTTGCTCAATTGCTCAAATATTTCCACCTGGGCCCAGATTTTCGCCTTTACCGCATTGTTTTCCTAGTTCATTGCTTATATGGATCAACTTAGGCATCTCGTTGACGCATGTCAAAAATAAAAGCGGCTCCGACTGCCAGATTCAATGGATGTGCAACGATGATCCGCGAATAAACAGGAATAACGAATGGACCGAAGAAGAGGACCAGGCGCTGCTGGAGCTACATGATCAACAGTATCATGGTTTCGAGTGGGTCAGGACTGCCAGGTTGGTGATATTTTATGCTAATTTGAGATTTAATGCATTTTTCGTTGCCGAGCTCACCTGTTTGAAATTTGTTACTGTACGTTTTCTTTCAATCAATTATCTATTGACGTATTGTAGTGATCTTGGTACCCGTCGTACGGCCATGCAGTGCTTCCAACGCTACAGATTCCTTCAATCCAAGCAGCAAGGCGATTCTTGGACCGAAGAGCAGGATCGGGTTCTGAAAAGTCTAGTTGAAAAATTCGGGACGTCATATTGGTCTCATGGTCAGCTTCGTGAATCAAAGCTATCAGCATCTGAATTCCCTCTGTTGTTTAGTCGCTCTCTTTTTTCCCAATCGAACGAAGTATCAATGTTCAAATCGCTATGGGAACAGCGTTCAAGATTGGATTCGTGGTGGTAAATGGAGCGCCGAAGAAAGTCGCCGACTTGTCTTGGCTTTTGAGGCTTATGGGCCGAAATGGTCTCGGATCGCCCAACATGTAGCCTAGACGATTATCTATTCGTCCTGATTTTCTATCAAGCCTTGCTCGGATCTCTGTTATTCCTGCTGTGACACGTTTCATTATTTGCTTTATGTTTGTTCGAGATTTATTTTTCTCATTGCGTCTAAATGTAGGTGCCTGGAAGGACCCAGACCAAATGTCGCGAGCGTTATTTTAACGAATTTGATAATGGAGCTGCGAAACGGTTTGATGCTCTAAAATGTTTTTCTTCAATTTTAATGACTCGAGTTGCAGACAACGGTTTACACCGTTAGAAGACTCGGCTTTAGTAAAAGCTGTTGAGCAATTTGGTGAAGGCAATTGGTCACTGATCGCCGCTCATCTCAAGGGTCGCTCCGATTCACAGGTTTTCTAGTTTGGTTCCTCTTGTCTATAGATGAAAGCTTACAGTTTCATAGTACCGTAGACGATACGGTCGCATTATCGCCAACAGAGCTAAGCAGAGCGTCCAACAAGCGGAACAGAGTACCGAACATCAAGATCAGGTACATGCTATAAACAGTTGCAATGTATATTTTGCTCATGCTAATTTAATGTAAGGTTGTCGTTCCTAGGCGCAAGAAGCGAGCCAGAACTAGCAGCCTTCAAAATGTAAATACTGTACAACAATAAACTTCATTCACGATTTTGGGTTGAAACCGGTGATGTGTCTGACAAATCCTTTTGATTCCCTCTCGAACAACAAAGTGAAAGATAGAAACGACGTGTTTCTGACCGTACTTTGACAATTGACCGTTTCTGGACTGCCCGTGGCCTTTCAGTACTTCGTTCGGCCCCGTCGCTCAGTCACGCAATCCGTGGTGGACATCCATGAAGTCCCCTCTGTCAGGGCTGCCACTCTCTTCTCCTTCATCCTTATTCGCTAATTCATGGTGTTCTCATACAATATGAAAACCATCAGTTGCTTCTTGCTTCTAGCTTTGCTGTCAAGCGTCTACGCCTTCGATGAATACATCGATAGCGCCGCTGCATCTCTGTGTCCAAGTGGAATGTCACCTCGAACTCCAACCTGTCTACGCCTGTCTAAGTCCGGACCCACTATTCGCCCTTCGCCTGCTTTCAAACATTTGAGCAGCCAAGTTGAAGAAGGCCCTAATTCTCGCGATTCTGCTTCCAAAAACGTGCTGTCCACAAAGAAGCCCACCTTTGGACTTGAATCGAAGATGGAACAACACCGAATGATGTTCTTGCCTTCTGATCCGGTCCCGTTTATCCTTCCAGCTCGCAAGTTGCCTTCGAAATCTCGCAGCAAGAACGTAGTGTAACGCTTGAGCTGTCTTCAAGTCATTGCATCGTTTTAAGGTTTCAGATATTGTATTTACTGTCATTTGTTTGTCTCCCAATATATCTTTATTTCAGGCAAGTTATTAAACTTTAGCAGCAAATGCGTGAAATGATATCCAAGCGCTCTGTGTATCGCCAAGAGATGGTGCCAGGAGTGTTGCTGCTTATCCTTGAGATGGCATCGTTCCGCTTCGTAACCTGTTGACAAACCATGAACGCTGAAGAAGCTTCTTGCTCATGAGAGGATTGCTTTTCGAATGTGACATAGGAACGGGTCCGAATGATGTGATGACTTATCAACAATAGCCAGCTAGTACAACAGGTCGGTTTAGATGTCTCGAACTGGACTTCGACTAAGAGAGAAGCTCGCCATATCGCTTCTCTAACCGATAAGAGTGATAGGAAGCGATTGAAGCGATGAGGTTGAAACGGATCCTGTCAAAACTTGAATATTGTTACATACTTGGATATCGTTACATGACTTGGATATCGTTACATGACTTGTAGTTCGTTACATAACTTTGTGTCAGAATCTCCATTCATGCCATGACCCCTTCAGCCATCCCATTAGAGTAGCAGCGTCTTCCTGCACCCATAATGCTCGTTGAAATGATTTTAATACGATGCCGCTAAACGGCTGACAATGCTGTCGACATACAGAAATGGTTTAGGCTACCACGAATACTAACATCAGGATATGAGTTGAATTCGTTAGTTGCATCCGCCATCGCATTTGATGATGACGAAGCGGGAGCTTCCCCATTCACTCAACTTGTACATTGTCGCAGGCAGCCCCGGAATTGATCCAAGCAACAGCCTGCATAACCTCATGCTTAAAAAACGAGAAGAGTCACTGCCCGAACTTCACAGGACATTGACAACTATATTGGCTCTCTGCATCTCAAGTGCCCATCTCCACCCTTTTCACTTCAAGTTTCTCAACTATCTTTGTCATCTTTATTTTGGTGCTCCAGTCGCTGCTTAAGCAACAAACATCTTCTGTTGTTACTGACTTCACAGAATGTGAGTTATTATCTAGAATGATAATCTTTTTAAAAATCGAGGGTTCCGTATGCGCTTGCAAACCAACGAATCGCCATTGAAAACAGAACAATCAGCGATGGATATTTTTTATATCACGACCGAAAGATTTTCGCCTGTTGGTCACAAACGAGTTTTATAAACGTACTGATTAAGCAGCATTCTTCTTAGGTCCCGGTTGGGATTCCAGCAAATCTTTATCTTTTAGTTGCTCGTCCCTCCGACCATGTACGGTCTTGTAATAATTTTTGGTGAACTAAACTCAAAGTCAGCAACAATAACAAACACAGTAGAAGCAAACGATATCAAAACCAAAATCTCAATTGCCTGATCAGAACGTATTAATCTCAAGCGCCTTCCATAGACGTTGATGACGTTCCCAATTCCCAAATCGGCAACCGTTACGTATTGGATACGATCTGATTCTTCAGTGCCAATCTGGTTAGTGCCAGACTGTTTGAAGTTTCTGAATCAAAATGAGAACCTGGCCTGAATACAGTGAATTATGCAGACTTGGGCAATGGCTGTCGTCGCAGCAACATTGTGGGCATATCGTAACCCAAGCTGGCATCTCTTTCACGACAAACTTCCAAGGTATCGTCAGCAACGAAGAACCGAACTTGAAACAACGGAGCTCTGAGGAACATTTAGAGAATATCATCGCAAAACATCGCCATTTGCATTACTCGTTTGAAGAAGGATTTTCCATGACGGGCCAGAACCGTAATACGGTATGCATATTTGCCAGCATTTTGAACGTCCTGTACAGACAATTAATATGAAAACCCGAAGCAGTTTCGGGACTGCACACTTTTTCAACATTGTCTTCGTCGGTTTGCCTTTGGCAGCTTCGGCTAATCGCGAAACTGATGCCACCGATTCATTCTGACGTTCGTTAACAACGACCTGTGCGATGCATCTGACTTCTTACCGAAACCGATTTTGCATTTTTTGAATGAAAAGGATCGAGTGGGACAGCTTTCTCTCCCTCAATGGATAGAATGTTTTCCGATAATTGATGCTTCTCCATCCCTGCAATCAAATGTCATTAGAAAGCAACATAGAAATCGTTTCTATCTATACATTGCTTGGTCCATTCATCTGCATCGTAGATGTGCAGCATTCGACCGTAAAGATTAATATCGCCCCATTTTGATATGATCTGGGCGAATAAACTCCTGAGGACTGTTATTAAGAGGTATACGATGACGCTTTAGGGCGTATTCGCTCTGCGATAAACCGCTATTGGGTTCCAGGATCTCGCTCACTTGAATGGATCCATCCTCAAGATAAAGCAAAATGACGCAACGACGAGCACGCCTGGTTGAATGATTAACAGATAGATGGATAATGGTTTAAAACATTCCACAATTGACTTTCTAAATAGGCGAAATGAAACATGACCCAAATTGCATAAGCTTACCAGTTTTCCAATGAACTTTCATGAACCGCTTCTTTAAAGAAAGCATAAAACCGCAACACATGATTAGAGTGACTAATCCAGGTGGGAAGTGTAGACATTGGATACTGTGAAGACGACGGCTTCTTCTCATATTGAGACGTCTTGTTAACGGTGTGATTCACTTGGGCCTGGATGGTGATCGAAGGTGTTGACGATTTCGATCGCAGCTCATTGAATGTTTGAATACCATTTTTAATTTCAAGCGTATGCGATCGAGGAAATGATTCAGGCTGGTTTAAGTTAATGCAATATCCGGGCAGCTTCGGAAGCTGGAAATGATTCGCCATTATAGAATGAAAATCAGAAGGTTCAGATATTCAGCCACGTTCCTATCAAGGCACGCTCCCAGTCCATGATCAAGAATAGGACTGGAACACATTTGGGTCCACCGAAAATCTCGGAAGATGTTCAATGGATCTGAAACGGCTTTAGTCATATTCTGATAGCCAGCCTGAGATCGAGGAGTCAACAGCTGATTCAGGTCCAGGGCCGCTTATTGCAACCAGAAAGTGGGGGTGAAAACCTTGAAGCAGGGTCCCATTGGTGCTTCCAGCCTCCAGGTGAGGAAGTAAAGCGAGACGAGCAATCATCCAATCAAGGCAATAGTGAATACTCGCTCATGTCGTCAGCGACACAGGGTCTCGTAGTTGATCAGCCAGGTAAAAGAATTACCTAATTTTCTTTGGTGGATAGAAGTACAATTATACAGAAAAATACAGCAGCAATCATTCTCTTTGTGTATCAGCGAAAAATCGCGGTTGGAACGTTTGTTTGTGCCATGAGGTACAGATTTTAGATGCCGAACCTAAATATTATCGAGATGCTCCAATTACATTCAACTATATGGATCGAAAACGCTCTTGATGAAAGCTTGCCTGATTCGGAGAACTTGTTGACGCAGCTCATGGACAAGAACTAGAGCCTGTTTCCTGGATATATCTTTGAGTTCAATCCAGGTCTCCTCGAATGGGCCTTCTTCATAATGAATCTGAATTTGAGAATCATTAAGCAGGACGACGGCCACAATAGCCTCCATAGCAATTTCAACTTTCTGCAAACTAATCAGACGTGACAGGCATATTCTCTGCATTCTAACCGACCGGTTCGCTTTCAGCAAGCAGGCAACTCAGGCGGCGGTCGATGATTGTAACAGATACTTTATCGGGATGAAGAGAAAGCTCGGCCGCCCTCCAGATTCCGCCAAATAAACTCGGCCGCAGGAGCTTCACTCTTCTAACCATGACGACTGCTTTCAATTACATATATAGGTCATTGTGACTTGACCGAATTCAAATCTTCAGCAATTGAACTCCCGAAAAATACGAGGCTTTTAAAGACGAGCGAAGTCCTTAGACGCTTATACAGAAAATATATCAAATAATTGCCAGTCATTACAAAAGCATTTCAGCCCAGATATTCGCAGAAATCGCATCGTTGAAACATGTTTTAAAATAACATCAGATCACAGAATAGCCCGTTATTGGGTCTCCTCTTTGGCCATCTGTGACGACTACGAATCTCCTACCTCACTATAAAGAGAAAGGAGAACGTCAAGCATAACAAAGGCGACATGAATTCATAGCTCCATGGTGGCTGACAACCTGTACAGTAGTAGCAGGTCTATCAATATCAATGATAAGACATGACTTAAGAGAGCCCAAAGATATCCGACAAGTGAGCGCGGCCTCAACTTGTGTCGGATCGGATAGTGGCTCAAGGATAAAGATAGCCATTGGTTCACATCAGAAGCTAAATCCCAAATACTTACTGCTTGAATCAAGCTTCCAGGCGTCTTTTCTGTATGCCGCGCTGAATAGTCTTTTATTCCTTCAAGATGGGTCGCAAGAAAATTCCAATCGAGAAGATCGAAAATGTAAAAAACCGAGCTGTAAGCTACCTGTATGATATAAATAGTTTGGAAATCAACTTCGAGTTTAGGTGACTTTCCGAAAAAGGCGACATGGTTTTTTCAAGAAGGCAACAGAACTATCGAAACTGTGCGATGTAGATATATCTATTATAATTTCCAACAAGACTAAACCGGGAACCGTTCCAGGCGTAATCGACCAAGAAAGTCCAGTTATCACATACAGTTCAACCAATCTCAATCGGCATTTGACCAGCACTCTGGAGTATCGAGGTGAGACGGCACATTTCGATGCCGACCTGCAAAATGTCAAAGCGAATTCGTTGGCGGCAAACTTTTTAGAATCCCCTCCTCTGGCAGAAGATGGCATGGCACCACAACAGCATCAAGCAAGTCCTGGAAATCAAGCCACTTGTAGCTCAGCTGTATCTGTGCCTGCAGTTATTGTTCCTTCCTTTGAAGTGCTGCGACCAATACCGAAACGAATCCCTGCACCAATGAAATCATCAAGTCAACCTATGGGTTCGCAGCCATTTATAAGATGAGAAATGATGTCCTATGTATATTGTGTATGTACTATCTACCAGGTAAATATCTGCAATTAATAATCGTCGTCGCTGTCGCTGGTTTCATCATTGTCTTCCGACTGCTGCAAGGCGATTCGAGAAGAGCGAGTTTTGGCCAGTGATGCTATTCTGCAGCGGCAGATCTTGCCACCACAGAATTTGTTAATATGGTAAATAAACAGAGCGAGCGTATTGAAAAGCACGTGTCGCCCAGCGAGCGGATGCGTCTCCGATATCTTTCCGCAATCGTTCGAGACGAGTACGAAATACGGCGGAACGATGCTCATCTGCTCGATCATCACTGAATTTAGGATCTTTCGCTGTGTTTTGGACTACGAAATCCTGAATAGATTGGCAAATTAATAGAACATTCTTCTTACATGAGCTGGGCGATATATGAGGCATGTTCTTGAGAAAGAACCCTGAGGTACGACTTGCCCATCAATCCATTTGGCGAAAATATGCAGCAATATTTGTGTGTCAGTTGGGGCAATATCTGGGCTCCAGGCTTTGCCTGCAGCCATATTAGAATTCAAACATCCTGGAAAAAGAGAAAGCATCACCTTTATAGGCGACACCTTTATCCCAAAGGTAAACGCCCATCAGCGAATCGGAAGATAGCGCGAATAGCCGTGCACGAACATATTCAGCTGGGAAATGGGATTCAAGACCTGAAGGCGATTCTTCTGCAAAGCGAGGAATCGTCAGAAACTTGTCCAGCATGCGCCTTTTCTCCATCAGCGGCTGCAGTTGAGGTATCGAACCTTCAATGAAGAATCAACAGAACTGTAGCTTTAGAGTCTCTAACTCGTACCAAGATGTTCGCGAAACCTTTGGGCGATTTCCACAGAATTGTTTGGAGAGCAAGAAGCGATAGCTGTTCCTGCAACTGTTTGCGAAAATTGAGGATCTTTAAGCAATGCTGTCCGCATCTCGACGAATTCGGCATCGTTCTCCCGAAGCTGATTGCTCAGCGGCCGCAGAATGTCTTGAGCCAAAAAACCTGTAGAATGCGCTGAATAGAAACCAAAAGTGAAAACACCAGAGGGCGGTGTACTTCTCATATGTTCGGCCATGGTCTCCATTCTTCGAAGTGTAATATGCATGCGCTTAAGCTCCTGAAGGGCCAGATCGTGTAACACGACTTCTTGAACATCGTTATTGACATTTTGCCCATCAAGTTGTGATTCTTCTCGAACCGAACACTGATAGGTAATGCCACTATATGGGCTCATATGATGTAGTGGCAACGACACTGGAGCGTCATAAATGTTGGGGAATCATTGCAGAGAAAGGAACGAACAATTTGCTGGAGGCGTGGCCGAAAAAGACGACGAAAATTTCGACCTGGTGGACATTAAGGGCGAGCTAACTTGATAGGGCTGAGGTGGTGTTGCTGATGCACTATAAGCAGTATATCGATTCTGTGAAACTGTTAGGGTTTAGGGTTAATTACCAAACCAGAACATCACATCAACAATAGACTGAAGAGGCAGATTTATAAAATAAAAGAAAGCAGTACTGTATAGAAATGGTTCCAAATGATTACCGGTGTTGAGGCTGATTGGGGCGAAACAACACTAACTGTGCTTGAGCCCAAGAAATGCCCTCGATGTTTCGATGATTTAGGGGTGGCGATCGCCATTTCAAATTTATCTGCAGCTCGTTTGACGAACAGATACTCAATAGAATCGGCAATCAGTCTAAAATTAGGGCATGACATCAATACGGACCGAGAGAACGGAATGCCCTGAAAAACCTCATAGAGATCACGCCCATAACTACATAGCGAATTAGAACGTGATCGATCTGGAGCCAGATGGCGACTCCGAGTGCCAGACAATCGGCAATGACGAGGCCCAGTCCCATATTAACGATGAACTTCCGCCACCGCTCAGGAAATCGTCTGCGCAGATTTACGATCAAAATATCAGACAAAGCACCATCATCATCATTAAGCGATATGTTTGCAGTTTGCATTCCATTCTCAACAACATTTGTGATTTGTAATGATGGCACCGAACCAGTAACTGTTACGAATAAACGAAGCAGGGTGCAATCATTGAAAGATGCAACTAGTTTTACACTAACCACGTTTATATTGAATTCGAAAATTTCGCTACTTTTAACTAAATGCTGGTTTTGCCGAATGTATTGGTTCACAATTTCACGACCCTTTGTGTTAGTCGCCGAGTCAGATTATGTCATGAAAAGCTTCTCGATGCAATCATGTGACATTGACCGAATTATGAATACATTGACCATGTTTAGAGCAGAGTTGTGCTTCTAAGCATTGATCATGATACAGACATGGTCTACAGCCTTGCATTCCGATCTGGCAGAGGTCTGGCCAGGCATCTCCTTTCATGGTCGTGTTCACCAACATCATTGCAGCATTCAGACTATCGAGTTCAGCATTCACCACCTTCGTCTTGGTTGTAAACCCCAATCCCTCTTTCACCCTTATCGTCATATATTGCTGCTGTTAACGGTAGTAATGGTTTATTAACATTATCATCGACAATGTCAAAACTTACAAGATCTTCCATAATACTGCTCTTGTAATTCCAATAACGATATTACTGGTGCATTAACATTGTTAATATTAACTGGTTGGTAATTGGTATGGAAAATGTCATGAATAAACCTCTTCAACCCCTATCAAAATTTATCATTTGCAACAAGACTCTATGAGAGTGACGGATTTTCTAATAATGTGATTTCGACCTCAGTTGAGACGGGATTCTTGCCAATTTCCAACAGAGGCATAGCTGTAATCACTGCAATTCGTTTGATGTGTAAACAGACTGAAAATTTGTAACGAGGAACGCTTCTTTCTGTTTGTAAATTGTGAAGATTTATGGTTGGCCTCTGAATGAAACAAGAATTGTCAAGATGTTCAAGCATCTTTCTGGCCATTTACAGTATCAGATTCAGCTTTCATTGCAAGACGATCCGGGCGATTTATTTAAAATTTCACCAGAATAATGACGGGTGCATGTGTTGGGATACTTTGTAAATTTTCATTCAGGGCAAAGAATATTATAGCCGCTTGATCAAGTCGCCAGACTAATCAATTTTTTGGAAATGTTGAAGCTGATTGAGGATACCATCATTAATTTCGCCTCGTTTAAATTGTGAAAGCGCGAATGCAGGCTATGCAAAACGAATTGTTGCCCGTAGTGATACTCTTGTTGGAAGCTAAACTCAAAAGTGAAAACTGTCAGGAACTACAGCGCAGCCTTAAGGGTCCCTGGATGTTGCCTTCTTCTACTGTAAATACGTTACAATACATATATGACTAGAAATTGAACTGAGGATAGCTCAGCTCAGTTCGGTAAACGCCGTTATTGAACCAACAACCTTCTGTTATTTCGTCGTCGTCGTTTTTGGTTGATCGGCATTCTTTCCAGGTGGCTGGTCTGTTCCGCTTTCGTATTCTTCCTGCTTCAGCCCGTGTCCCGTTCGATACCCAAAATCTTCTTGTCTTCATTTAGTTGTTCTTGACAAAAATCACGGCAACTATACTCCATACGAGCGTATTCAATCATTATTTCATCCGCAAGTAAATCAGGGTTGCCATTGCCCTCCCAGATGAGGAATTCCAGCAATTCGGCAGAAGGAAACCGATGGGAAATCGATATTACGTGTGGCCATTTCTCACAAATCGATTGTAAAATAAAATCCTTCGGCCAGTTAATAATGGCAATCACCTGCAAGGTTTCGAACGCTATTGAACGAGAACGACTGCATAGACGTTGTCGCCAGATCCAAGGCGCCCAGATATCAAAAACACGAAATTGAAGGTCGCTTCTTGCGACCCAGGGGCTGCAATCGGATATGGATAGCAAACGTATTTCGAGCAACCATATGCAGGATCGCCATAAATACATTTCCCGTCAAAAATCTTGGCAGGATGAGATTCTAATTTCTACAGTAGACGGCTTTCAGCCAACATTGTCGAATCATGCCTTCGACCTTCCACAGGGCCAAACATACTAACAATGATACCGTCTGGCGTTGTCACTCCTTGCCGGTTCAAGCAATGACGATGCGGATGCCCATTATAAACCGCACGCTGCAAGTTCTCATACGCGCTCTGCGGGTTATCCCGAGGACTTGGCCAACAAATGTACTGCTTGGTACCGTCGATGAACGCCCAGCATGAGCGCAGAGGTGCCCCAGCAGATAAACGGCCTCGCAGTATCGGCCGATATTTTTCTCAACCAACTTGACATTAAAATATATAACAGAGCTTGATATCGAGAGTATATGATATCGACCGTTTTTAAGATGATGCGAGAGCAGGCTGAGACTGAGCGACCGAATTCATTCGCCACGGTGAAGAGACGGCTAGGCTCACAGAAGCGACGGCAGACAAGAGCAAGCGCTTCGATTCCACTGGAGACGTCTCCACGTTTTGTTCGGACAACATCTGGGACTCCTAAAGCAATGCGAAGTCGATGCAGTTGATCTATTGTGAAGCGAAATCTGTGTCGAGCTGTCTCTGGATCTAAATCAAGAGCGAACGTGTTGGAACGGTCGATTTGCAGCGCTTGGCCTGGGCGAATTTTGAAGATGCCAGATTCCATTAAAAGCATCATTATCTTGACGAATCGTTTAAAGTTGAATTTGCTAGCGCGTAGAGTGAAAACCATTAAGGCGAAGGCCTCTTTATCGCCCAGAGCTCGAAATCGGGCCATATACGTATATTTACAAACAAGGATATAGAATTTCGATCTGATCGTCTGACGCGGGACCAATCTGAAGATTCTTCGTCTCACTGTAGAGGGTCAACAGCCTGTCATAGGCTCAAACTCAAACTCAAAATGCTTCGAAACACTGGTTTCTGAATACTTGAGTTTGAGATTCTGTGACGGCGGACGAAACTCAAACTCAAACTCAAAAACGCTTCGAAAGTTCTCTAATAGAGACAATTCGGTGCGCCAGATTTGTTTTTGAGTTTGAGTTTCCTGCCGGTCATACAGTCGCTGATCAAACTCAATGCATGCAGTCATAAACTCAAACTCAACGATTGCTGAGAAAGCGCAACCTGTTGCTCAACAGAAGATTTTCGTTGAGTTTGCCCGTCTCAGAGTCACAAACCCTAACAAATAT
>RBZT01000235.1:0-10608 GCA_003693705.1 Polymyxa betae
TTTTTTTTTGATTTTTTTGAGTTTTACGACCATACAAAAAGGGTATTTTGCGAGTTATTTTTTACCATTTTGAAGTTTTTTTGCGAGTTCTAAAAAATATAAAAATTGATTATCAAAAACATATAGATTAATTACTATTTATGTTTTTATATAATTTAAAATCAATTTAAAATATACAACTGGTTAGGTGCGGATGATTTGGATTAATATATGGGTTTAATCCCGATTTTTTTGAAAAGTTTTTAAAAAAATTCAATTTTTAACACCACAGACAAGGAGACCAGATTGTCATTTTCAGAACTCAAAACCAAAAATGACACGTTATAGGGTCTTATAACGTGTCATTTTTAGAATGTATTTTCAAAAATGACGCATTAAAAGGTCTTTTAATACTCTATAACGAGTCATTTTTGGTTTTGAGTTCTGAAAATGACAATCTGGTCTCCTTGTAATATCTAAGGAATAATTATTCCGGAATCCCTGTACGGTAGTAGGTGAAAAGTCCGCCGCGGAATTTTGCAACTATATGAATGTCCTCTAGTATGCTTTACCTATATAATTCGCATTTCAAAATAATACAGTTCATTCTGTTAGAGGCTGGTTCAAGTGGAATAAATGCGCATGCGCAATTCACCGGAATTTTCCATTCCACCAATTAGATTGCCCGTCCCGCATTTTCCGACGCAATTTCTCTGGTAATCGTCTGGGGGATGTCATTATCAAACGAAGCTATTGCTGGAATTGTCGGTAGTCTTAATGCTCTAATTAATGTCATTGCTCATTTGAGTTCCGAGTGCTGCCCAAATGGTAACTGAGGTCGCTTCCAATTGTGATGGTCGGGCCTATCGAGCATCAATTTCTCGAATAGATTCTATCCGATATCCACAGTTTCCGGTAGCAAATGACTCAGCAATTTTGATGGTCGCCCTCTTGCCCGCTTGTTCGTCGCATGGCTAGACGCAGTGGAAGGAGCTAGTCTCGGGACCGACTCAGTCGACATGGCTGACGTCCAGAAATGGAAAATTGCATAGAATGCAACTCCCAGTGGGCGCAACCCTGGCGCAACCCTATAAAAATCTGCTGCTGCATTTTCCGCCCGCTGTACTTTTCAACCTCATTTCCTTTATTACGCATTTATTCCCCGTTTTTTTCACACTTGAACCTGCCTCTAAAAAGGAAATTCTCTTTTTCCAACAGTAACGAAAGGTCCGTGGTGGCGTCCGTGAAAAAGGCCGTACTGACTCTTTGGGACGGTGCCCGTGCAACTCTGTTGAAAGTCTGAGGACGACCGACTTGTCTTCTGACTTGAGCTACGAATATTGATCCTGAGGTTTGACAACCAATAACTGAATGAACTGTATTAATATGAAATGAGAAATATCAACGGTGCAGGTCGCCATTTTTTGTCCGTGGCACTGTCAGGACATGCGTCCTGCGACCCAAATATGTGCGCATATTTACAGGCTCACTGTTATGAACCAAGAATATACGAATAAACAAGGATAAGTTAATATGGAGAATATGTGAGATTTGGACAGCGCAAGCGTAGAAAATAGAAGCAGGACGAAGAGGGACACTACACGAAAGACTACCGAAGGGGAGGAATTAGAACCGAATACAAGAAAACACAAGATTTAGGTCCAGAAGATGCGTTAACCGAACTGGGCTATCCCCAGTTCGACAGCTGCAACATCTATCGTGTATTATCAATGGTAGGTATATGCAGTCAGTCAGTGACTGGAGCTGCATAATTGGTAGCGCCAGCGAGAGGCTGCGCGCTCGATTATGACATTACATTCCCGTCTAGGTGCGTGCCAGGCTGCGAGGGAAAATCGCGATTAAATTGCTGGCACTTTTCAGGGCAGGTGTTGCTGAATCAAGAAAGTTTTTTGCAGGTTCCCAGGTTCTATCACAGTCAGTGTAGCCCTTCCACTGAACCAGATACTGCAGTTGATTGCGGTAAATGCGCGACTCGACGATATTCTGTCCTTCGTATAAAGGTTGATTCTCATCATCAATCACAATGGGCGGTGGATTGTGGATGGGTCGATCTGCAATAGAACTGACAATGCATCGCGCTAAGAGGGAGACGTGAAAAACAAGGTGGATACGAAGATCGTCAGGGAGATGCGATTTATACGCTACTATGTTGATTTGCCGCTTGATAGAAAAAGGCCCGATCTTTCGCTCAGATAATTCTTGACAGGGTATTCTTAACTTAATACCAGCAGTTTTGAGCCAAACCTTATCGCCAGGTACGAAATGTGATGGCTGTTGTCGTTTTCTATCCGCATAAAATTTCATTGATTCAACCGATTTTCGCAGGTTCTTTCTCAGAGTAGAGTTCGTCTGAGCTAAAATATCGACATCGGAAGTAACACTAGGATTAGGAATAGGAGAGTTGTTGCGCATGTCGAAACGTGGATGAAAACCATAATTTGCAAAAAATGGGCAAAAACCTGTTGAGGAATGGACAGAATTATTATACGCGAACTCAGCCATCGGTAACAGCGAGTTCCAGTTAGTTTGTGATGTGTGAATAAAACAGCGGAAATAATGTTCTAAAACTTGATTTACCCGTTAAGTCTGGCCGTCTGATTGCGGGTGCCGAGCTGCGGACGGGTTCCTATCGATCTGTAGCTGCTGCAGCAAATGTTTCCAGAAATTACTGACGAACAGGTGGACCCCGATCTGAAACAATGCTGTCCGGTAAGCCGTGCAATTATACAACATGAGTAAACACCAGGTTAGCGAGATCTGCACTTGTGGATGACTCTTTAGTTGGGATAAAATGAGCCATTTTGGTGAATCGGTCGACTACTACTAAAATAGAGTCGAGATGGTGAACCTTGTGCAATTTAACGATATAGTCCATGGAAATAGCGGACCATGGCTTGCAAGGAATCGACAGCGGCAAAAGCTTCCCATAAGGTTTATGGCGTGAATCCTTTGCTCGAGAGCAAACATCGCATGACAGTACATAATCCTGAATCATCGCATGCATACCGGGCCACCAAAAGTCCCGACTAACTAATTCCTGAGTTTTAGATACTCCAAGATGCCCAGAAAGAAGAGAGTCGTGTCGAGTTTTGAGAGACTCCAGACACTGTTTTTGCTCTAGAACGAATTCGCGTTGCCGATACAAAAGTTTACCGTTATCGATGCCGAAATCAGAAGCGTTATATTTCTCTAAACCATAGGCTGCTATCAATTCACGAATGTCCTCACGATCTAAAATCTGGATGCTGTTGATGAAGTTTTTCGAATCCAATACCGGCCTGGATGCTGAGTTTTTGAGGTATAATCTGCCCGTCTAGATAACGCGTCAGCTTTTGCGTTCAGCGAACCGGGCCGATGCATGATTACGAACGAAAATTCTGACATAAATAGGGACCAACGCGCTTGGCGACGATCTAGATGTTTAGATGACATAAACCACTGTAGATTCCTATGGTCGCTCCAGATAATAACAGGATAAGCTGTTCCATCGAGGAAGTGCCGCCATTGTTGATACGCGGCTACGATGGCTAGTAATTCTCAATCATAAACTTCGTAATTAATCTCTGAGGGGGCCAGTTTCCCAGAAAGAAATCAATTGGATGGTCGCCATCCTCGAAAGTTTGGGAAAGTATGGCACCGAGGGCGTAATCAGAAGCGTCAGCTTCTAAGATAAATTCGGGTCGAAAGTAGCTAAAACCGGAGCGAGTATGAAGTACTCTTTTAGGCTAAGAAATGCTTTGCGACAAATTAAATATTTAAATAAAAGGAACGTCCTTCCTTGTTAGAGCATAAAAAGGTCGACATGTTTCCGAAAATTTCGAAATGAAGTTTCGGTAGAAATTTGGCAAATCCTAAAAACGACTGAATTTCTTTCACAGAGTGGGGCTCAGGCCAGGATTCGATAGACCTGACCCTTGCTGGATCCATTTTCAGAGATCTGTGAGAAATGAGGTAACCTAAGAAATCATCTTCGTTGGCATGGAATGCACACTTCTCTAATTTTGCATACAACCCATTCGCGCGAAGGCGTGACAAAATCAGTCGAACATGGTCTATGTGGGCCGATTCAGATTCAGAATAAATAATGTCATCAAGATAAACCAACATGCATCTTCCAATCATATCGCGAAAGATATCGTTCATCAAGTGCTGGAAGCACGCAGGTGCGTTTATCAAACCGAACGGCATTTCAAGATATTCGAACAGACCAAAAACGGTGCGAAAAGCCGTCTTCCATTCGTGCCTTTCTTTAATACGAACAAGTTTGTATGCGCCACGTAGATCGATTTTCGTAAAGATCCTGCCTGAAGAAGCATCTGATAACAAAGACGAAATTAGGGGAAGAGGATATCGATTCTTGATAGTTATTTGATTTAGTCGGCGGTAATCCACACATGGACGAAGAGGGTTATCCTTCTTTGGTACAAACATTACCGGCAAACTACAAGGCGATTTTGAAGGTCTGATAAAACCCTTTTTTATATCGTCCTCTATATATTGTCGCAACGTATTTGTCTCCCATTTGGACAGCTCGTAAATTGGGCCAAACGATGGATGTTTTCCGTCTTCTAATTCTATCGAGCAGTCGTATGGCCGGTGTAGGGGCAGAGTGTCGGCGTTCTTCTTTGAAAAAACATCAGAAAATATTTACAGAGCAGGTCGCCACCCATATCAATAATATCAAAAAAGTGACGACCAAATTCGGCGAGCGGTTCGGATGACAACAAGCTGCGACAGCAAGGCATAGCATAGCGACACCAGATTTTGCAGCAAGCAGCATCGATCGTACGATGATGAAGTGCATTGACAGACAGGTGAGCGAAATGATCACAAGGATCCTCGCTGACAAACGATTAGCCCCAAATTAACCTACGGCTTTGAAGTTGTTGGAATTTTATATTCAGTTTGCTTAGATGCTGCTGAAGCTGGATGCTTAGTGAGACAGTATTATTGTTGGCTATGATGACGATGGATCGTTTTCACCCTATAGTTCGACTGCGAACCCTCTCTTTTCTCATCGGCAAGTTCATTCACCCCTAGATTGACAATGCTGCTTCCTTCACCTTTCGTTTCCGATTGTGCACTCTTTCGGTATCTTTGATTTGCCTTTGCTACTCATAATCATTTATTAAATATTTCTCTGACAACATATTTTCGTTTTGCTTTATAGGAAAGAACTCAGCCTCGATTCTTAATATTCTTCTAGGTACATTTCCCTATCTGGTAGTTTGAATCTGGCTTCGACAAGGCATCTGTAATCATGCAGATTCATTAGCTGTTCTAATGGATCTCCATTTTAGTTGGCGGTGCTTTGAAATGGAGGAAATGTTCTGTTTCGAGCACATTTCCGCCTCAGCGACGAAGGGTAGCTTTCTGAACACGCTCTTATTGTCGCATTTATCCACACTGAAAGGGAGGACAAGTACTTGGCAGCTGTTATATACTCCTTCGGTCAGTGGAAATGTAGGAAGACAATTCGTTTTGTCGGAAGTTTTGTTTGACAGCGCTGTTCATTTTTGTTGTATTTTATCGTATCAGAATATATTAAACTCTACAATCTAACAATGATGCTGCCAAGTGTCCATGAATGGAAAATAGAATACATCGGTGACGACATGTATGTATGAAGCTTGGCCACCATACATTGATCTTGTATCAAAACCGGCTATTTTCACAGCGTCGTACGTCTGGATTAAGATCGTCCTGATCGTGAAGCTGTATGCCATCAATCCGGCAGCCGTGCGCCTCGGAGCCGCTTACCGTAATACAAGCAAATTCTCTGTTTCATTTGGCCTGGCATGCACACATCCATCTCTGTATTCGCTGATTTCTCAGCTTTTATAGCAGATTCAGCTTTTAAATCAGTTGCTTCATTCCAACACAGCATTCAAGCATGTCCTATTTATGAGTACAATTTAGCTTTCCAGTGACTTTCTGTTCATAATCGTTGTGTCATCACATTCTTTAGCGTCAAAACCACATTTCAGTTTTCTACACTCTTCTGCTGCTTCTAGCATTGCTTGAATTTTTCAAAATGTTGATAGACTTCGTATTCAAGATAGGGTCGAATCCTCTTAGATACCAATCGGTTTTAACATCGAACTTTTATCGATTAGCCCTCAACGAGCATCTGATCGAACGAAAACTCAAATTTCCAAACAGCTGGCTTCATAATTCTAAGAGACCATCGACCATCTATGAAATTTATTACACGTGAATTAAAGTAACTTAGAAATACAGATAAATTTTTTAATATCCAGTCGATGCTCTTCTCGTTGTTTGCCCGCTTTTCTTCAAAACCTTGGGCGACGATACTTGCATTCTCTAGAAAATCTCTAGCTATTGTACGAGCTTGGTGCTCAATGGCGTTGATGACTAGTTTTCTTCGATTGAAGAAGCATCGACCATGCTTTCCAACACACCATTTAGTTCCAGTATCCAGTTCAAGCGACTCCACAGACGGCCCTCTCCCTATACCATGCTTCCACTCTCGCCAAAGGTCAGTGATAGTAACGACTGCCCTGTTCATTTGGTACGTCCTGTTTTTAAGGGCAGATTCGATTCGATCCGGGGCAGCCAAAGTGGTCACTGAAGCGACCTGTGCTTGCACCACTGCTGGGCTAGCTTCTAAAAACGACACATTCAGGCGTACTGGCGCTACGCCCGTGGCAACATTCAGAAAAATGGACTCATTCTGGATACTTTTGCTGCGACTGGGCGAATTTCTGCAGTTACCGTAGCTTTAAGGTCGTGATGCAGATTGTCGATTCGCTTTGTTAGGTCCGGCATAGCAAGCTCTAGCCTCCGCTCGGTCGGGTCCAACGATTGCGACATAACGGTGTTGAGTTTATTGCGAAATCAATATACTCATGGTCACAAAAGATCGCATTGTTCCAAATGGGATGTGTTGGGTATCTATGCTTCAAAAGGACGGAATCCTGGAGAATAACGGGTCTGAGCTGCGGAAGTAGTTGTAAGAACCCTCCCGCTGCGATATTTTATTCACAATCCTCGCCCCGTTCCATTCTGCCCAGCCATAATTCTACGTCCGGAAATATCTTCCTCAGCATCGACTCACGTGGAGCGACCGCAGCTCTCATGATAAAGAAAGATCCAGCATCAGGGCTGAACCCTGCGAGAGTCCTCATAGCCCATGCAGAGGAAGGCTTGTGAGCTAAAAATTCTCCATCGATTTGTTATTCCATCGCCCAAGGGTACGAATCTGGGCTTCTGTCGCACCAGCCAGCTCAGCCATTCTGGTTCCCGATCCCCTTACGGCATGAGTCTTTGCTTTGGATTGCAATCCGATCGCGGCAAGCATTTTTAGGAATCTTTTTTACGGTGTTTTTTAAGGCTTTTTAGGGGCCTTTTTGAAATGCAGCAGTAAACGATTGCAAATGGGTAGTATACGACATCTCTTTCGCTCTATTGTTTCCACATTTTAACAGTTTGATTTCATACCATCCTCGACTGGAGCTAAACGTCGGAAATGGCTCCCATTCAACATGCCAACGCCAACAGAAATAGAATCCAACCGCTCCCCATGGACATATATCGACGTTCTTATTTCTCAGACATGCAGACACTTCAATTCTTTCGAACTGATTTGTTTTCCCGTTTCTCATCATTACCACAAGAGCATGACATTCGCTGAACCCCTCGTTTCCCAAACGAATAGAGTGCATGTCGGGCAGATCCATACCCCTAAAAGATTCTCCACTGAGAACCGCATAATGAGAAAGGGCGAAAACGACCCAGTTTCGGAGGTTGGGACCGAATTCCCGCTGCCTAGTCCAAAAATAAGCTCGCGATTTGGCGTATCTGCTCTGTTGAAGTGTATCCATCAAGGACTGGGCCGACACAGCGATCATTCGTAATTCGCTTTCCTAACTCGATCTTGTTCATAATGTGTGTTTTTGAGAAGAGCATGGACGTCAGAGTTACGAGGGTATGGGTTGGAAATGATACCCAATCGGCATTGCAGAGTGTATAGATCAACAACAGCAGAGACAAATGCTTCGACCGTGGATTTTCCGACCACCCTGCCTGTTGCGTTGCCGCCAGATCTACTCCTCTTCCGCGACAGCCGACCAATTACCTCCTCTTCAAGAACAATGTGCAATTTCGGGCCGGTTACAGTGAACCTTGTTTCCTGAGGAAACTGCTTCTTAATACACCTTTGCTGGAATTCAACTTGTTTCGCCTTGTACGATTTCGATGTATTATCAGATATGATTTCGTTTGCACGAATATGGGCTCGGAAAATCGATTCTTGCATTTGAAGCTGAAGTTGGGCAATGGGACTCTCGTGAGAATTTCCGGTTAGCGTCAGTTCTGGACATGGTCCACTGTCACTGCTACTGGACACAGAAGGCTTGATGGTGATGTCTAGACAAAGAGATAGGAATCTAACGACAAACCGCAAAAACGTCCCAGCAAAACTCGCAAACTAACTCAGATCCCAGTTCGGTGATTCTCTCGAAGTCATGGCTGATCTCAATCACGAATTATCATTGACACGTGCTGATCGCACTTATCTGCTGTGGGCTCTAAATTTCTTAAAATGTTACGAAACAGAAGACGTGGCTCGCAAAAACTTGGCATGTAACTACGATAACGTATCGGAAGCATGTTTTAAACATGGTTGAGCGGATCGCCGAGTTGATTTGGTATGTAATTTTAGTATTAACATGTTGAAGAAGTCCATCAATAAACAGTTTGCTGCATACGTATATACTTAATTTTTCGTTTACTGCGGTGTCCTAAAACTGCTTGCTCAGATCAAGCTCGAGAACCGATTCATAAACTGGGAGCATAATGTCCAGTCAATGTCGATCGATGGAAAAAATTTCTTCATTCATGAGCAAAGGCCAATATGCAAAGGAGATTACCCGCACAAATTTCGGCATGCTGGCTTACGATATGAGATTGGCGTCGCATTAGGCTCCTCGAATATCGTACATATAGCAGGGGATTATCCAGCAGGCAGCTGGCCTGATATCAAAATCGCACGAGAATGCTTGGTATAGAAATTGATGATGAGATCAATTGATCATTTACTGAATGAATTTCTTGATAGGGGTGGGAAGTTTTAATAGTTGATTATAAGTCCGCTTTGATGACTCACAGTCAAGATGTCTACAGGAGGGAGAACGCTGGAGAAGTACTATTGCACGCGTTAGATGCGTGGTGACTTGAATGGAGGCCACGCAATGTCTGCACAGACGTGATTGGCAGTTTCAACACCCCCCCCCCTCGTCAGTGCATACTCTTCATTATGACCAATAGAGGACGGTTCCTGAAATTCAATCTAGGAATTCCTAGACTAAATTTCTGTGACTGGAAGTTTTAGGTTTAGGCAGCCCTAAACACCTATCGTCCCGGAAATACATTTTCTATAATTTTTCAATAGGGTCATTTTATTCATAATGCGGGAGATTGAAGATTCCTTCTGCCTCCTTTTCCAGCTCGGGCATATCAACGTTGCGGATTTGGTTTATGCCAACCATCCTGGTCCTCGCGTTGTGCAGCGCTGATATCATACGCACCACAATTCGTCGGTGACACCGTTCTTCATCAGGAAAACGGCCTTGAGGCGAGGGAATCCGCCTTGCATTGCCCGCATTCCCCACTCTGCTGGCTGTCGGGCACTGAAGACTTGCTGCTCGAATCCGAGCTCTTGTGCGCTCTGTGGTCCATCGTCGTTCGCCTTCGAGGCGCGAGCAATTGAGCAATAGCCGCCTTGGGGAAATGCGGAATCGGCGATCACTCTAGCTCCGAACTGTTCGTACATCGCGATGAACATTTCATAGAGCCCGCCTGCTTTCGCAACTTCTGCATCATGCCAACTCCCTAAATGCGAATAAAATCAAACTTATCTGAAATTCATGTACGTAAGCATCGGAAACCTGGAGCATTCAGAATCAGGAATGCCATGCAGCCGTCCGGAGTGAAACGAACAGGTTTCCAATATAGAAATCGGCCGTCCAGCCGCTGTAGTACGAGTTCTGTATCAAGCAATCATCGCATTCAGAAAGGTAATGTTTAAGGCCATCAACCACCGCCCAGAAATTATCCAACAATTTGTGCCTCTCCCTAATCGCTTCGATGAACTGTGGCATTGTCGCAGCATTTGGAACGACGATGCGTGCCTCGACAATCGTGACGAAGGACATTATCGAGGATGTGAATACCGAATGCTAGACAGGTTTCACATACCGATGACGTGACCCCGAAAATTATGGTCAACACCCAGATTGGGCATCTATGCATGCACAGAATCAGCATCATCGAGGAGAAGCAGTCTGACCCACAGCAATACCTAGTTCGGCACCATAGAAACACCAATCCTAGATGGTCTTCGCATCGCATTAAACGACGACGACGCTGGTTGCTACGTCGAACTCGGATGAAACCATCTTTTGAATGCTGCGTATACAGCTGATATTTAGTTTCGAATCGCTTTATCTTTGCCGAAACGCGACGTGATCAAACCCGGTCGCCACAAGCAAAGCTGAGTCGTGACCACTGCCCCACAGCATTATTCATGGAGAATTAACAGGCCATAGCAACGATGCTCGGGGAATCTTGTTGTGTGTCGACATATTC